>JAVFBW010058117.1:0-17578 GCA_034783835.1 Mopalia ciliata
AATCAAACTGGGTCGTGTCTTGATCAACCAAATGAGTATATTTTGTGCGTCCAGAACGTCCAAAATTCTTGACCTGCAAAAATACAATACATGTACAATTCTATTTATCTGATTGACCCTAAGTCAATGGATATTGTAGCCACAGTTGGATATTTTTTTCCATATTGGAGTCAAGTCAAAACGCTCTCTCCACAACAGCTACCATTTCAGAAAGTTAATCAATAGATGGAAGCATCGAAAACTGTTTTCTGTATAGGTACTAAAATCACAGAAGAAATATGGCAGCCACGGCAGGATATTTTTTTCCTTATTGGAGTCAATTTAAAATGCACTCTCTACAATAGTTACCATCTCAGAAAGTAAATCAACAGATTGAAGCACTGAAAACCTGACTGAAACCCATGTCACCAGATTAAGAGGTCTAAAAGGTTTGTATCTTTCCTTTTCCTACAGGTTAGCAAACACACTTGCCTGATTGACAAAATATAATTGGTTTCTTGTCCAGATATAGTCATTGGAGAGCAAAAGTTATCCAATGCAAACTGACACACAAAATGGATAAGAGGGATAGACTCAGATGATGTTAGCTTAGGAACTTATGAACTTTATCCTTCTTCAGGTATATCAAAATAGATTAAACATTGATAGAGAACTCACTGGCAACAAACACTTAACAGGTGTGTTAATTGAGACTAACTGTGTATATGTATAGAGACACCCTGCAAATGTGTTGATTTATCCTTTAGCTGATAGAGGCAAGAAGACACAACAGATACTGACCTCCAGGACCTTGGCAGAATGGGTTTATCAGAATGGCTGATAAAGCTTAAGGGACACAACAAATACTGACCTGCATGACTTTTGGTAAAATGGTTTTATCGAAATGATCGTCCAGGGTAGGGGTTGAGAAATCTTGTTTGTAAACTTGTTGTTCATCCTCTTGCTGTATAAATGATAGGATTATTGTACATGAATGTCTTGGTTTATAATTTTAATTCTATCAAATATTTTAAAAAAAACCTTACATTTCAAAATTTCAGTCAACACTTTTCTTTACAGCAAATAAATTCTATAAGAAATTAACAATAAATGATATTTAAATTTCACAATGGTTTGTACGCTAATTTAACGTAGCACTTTAAATATGGCAAGTTGTTTTAGTTGTGTTGACCAATCAAAAAGAAGATGGATATTATGTTTATATGTTATCCCTTAGGTTATGAGTGAGGATATCGGGTTTGCAGTGCACAACTGAAGTGTAACATATATATTTCTGAAATACATTTTGTAATTTATAATATTTTGTTTGAGTCACAGAAGGCTATTGCACTTGTATGGTAGAGATGTTTGTTTGTTTGTTTGATTGGTGTTTAACGTCATACTCAAGGGTATTTTTACGTATACGATGACGGACACAAATACAGAACATCACAAACAAATCTGCTTCCCATTACCCTTTAGCTCTACGAACACCAGGGCAACCTCTTTTCTCACCTCTTACGACCGACCAAGGAAGCCAGAGGTATTCTGCAGAGCCATGGCCCACCGGCTCCCTCAAGGGGATTATGACAGAGATGTACTCCAATAATAAACTGTCACACTATGAATACAAGTATTGTATATTGTTGGAAAATAAATGTTCCTCCAGTGGGACTTACCAAGAAGAATGAACCTCTGTGATAATACTTCTGTAAAAACTTGTATTTCCCTTTTGGTGCTTTGTTTGTGACTTGACGAGGATTCTGTCGTAATTCAGCCCTCCTTTCTTCCTCTGTAAGATTCCGCACACGTTCAACCTCTATCTTATCTTTCTCAATTCTACAAAATTAAAAAACACACATGGATTCAGAAATGTTTGTTGTTTGTTCATTTGTTGATTGGGATTAAATGGATACTCAAGGGTAATTCACTTATATGACTACGGATTGTCCACTTCACACTGCATCTAGCCTTATTACAGTAGAAAACCAAGAGGAAACCTCCTAAATACTACCCTTGAGATTACTGGAGCCACAACATGTGACTCGCTCATATACCTGATGGTCGACAGGCAGACTCGATCCAGTGAACGGTACATGGAAGCAGTTAAGTAAGCACACATGCTACCACTAAGCTACGGCAGTGGGCCTGAAAACCGAGAGGAAACCTCATAAAAATCCCTCGTGCTTGCGGGAGACATTCATATACCTGAGGGTCAACAGATGGACTTGATCCTGTGAAAAGTACATCAAAGTGATTAGTTAGTGCACTTGCAACCACTAAGCCACAGCCACGGTAGTCTGAATAGAATCTGAGGATACATTCTCAGGTCAAGTGTTGGGATTGAAATACAGACTTTGGCACCACTTTTGCAGCACTTGAAGTCACACATTTTCCAATGTCAATCCTATGTGACATCTTGCCACATGAAAAAATCCTACCAAGTTTGATGACAAATTAATCAGCGATTTTGAAATAAACCGCCCAACATCAAAAATTTGATGGATGGGCGGACAGACAAACGATTGGACAATACCATAATACAACCTGTCAAATGAGTGCAAAAAAAATGCTATAATCCCTATACACCTTTTTAAATGGGTATAAAAATGATGTGTAAATGTAAATGTTTAATAAATTTATTCTGCTGAACCTTAATACGTCACTGTTCAAATACTTCAATTACAATTTTCAGACAAATGAAGAAAACAATCTGTCATCATGCCTGGTTTGCTACCGGGACTAAAAACAAAACAATAACATACGTCTCTCTTTCTTCTCGATCTCGTTTCATACGCCGGAGTTCTCGGACCTTCCATGCTTCATATTCTTCCTCGTCATTTTCATCTCCAGTATCGACTGCGTCACAAGCATCCTGCACACCACGCTCCTCCTCAAATTCCTTCCTCACTTCATCCTCAACCATCTGAGAGAATAAAGCATATTTTATAGAGATTGTTTTGTACACTACTGAATAATAACTTATTTTATATAAGTCAAACACAACCCATTACATTGAAATCGGATAAAATCCACATATAGTCTTAAATAAATAGTTAACTTTGTAAGAATAAACAAGATCAGTGGGACTATAAGCTAATACTGACTGACCTTTAATGTTTGTTTTCTCCTGTCCTCTGCTAACCGCTTAACTTCAGCTTCTAACTCTCTTTGTTTATTTTCTTCTTTTTCTTTTTCTTGGATTGTAATTCTGTCTTTTCTAAAAACAACAAAACAGACATGGAAAACTCCTACGATAGTATGTAATCTGATTCAGTTGTTTTAATGTCAAATTATGGACAATCAGAGTACCACCTAATAATTCAATGAAGGTTGATTGATTGGTGTTTTCATGCCTTGCTGAAGGGTTACAGGGTATTTCACTTATAGGACGGCAATGTATTCCAACAATAATTGACACTTGTACAACCAAGATGTGAAGTGTTTTCTTAAAGTTGGAAAGTTAATTTTCCTCCAGTGATAAATAAATACAGCATTGCTACTCTTCAAATAAACTGCCTTTAGCCAGAGGGCAATTCAATAAAAAGACTTGTGCCTCGGACTGAAGTATAAACAAATAAGTTCTTATGGTGAGGAATTCCCAATGCTACAACCTCCATAATCATACAACAATAATTTGTTATTTGTACTTTATATGTTACAGAGCAGGTTGTTTTGTTTGTTGACTGAGGTTTATTTTGTTCGTTGTTTGTTTGGTGCTAAACGGTCCGTCCACTTTACACTGTACACAGCCTTATTACGGTAGAAAACCGAGAGGTAACCTCGTAAAAACCACCCCCGCGATTTCCGGATCCACAACATGTGACTCACTCATATACCTGATGGTCAAAAGGCGGACTCGAACTCATCAACCGTAAATCGAAGCATGTTTAGTTCAGGAAGCGGACTTGCTACCACTAAGCCACGGCCGCGGGCGGACTGAGGTTCAATGTCGCACTCAAGGATATTTCGCTTAAATGCGACAGATTGTCCACTCCACAGGTCATTGTGTATTTAAAAACCACCCCCGCTGATTGCTGGAGCCACATCATGTGATTCATTCACATTCACCTGACCTGCTGGTAGAACGGTATATCAAAATAGGCTAAATTAGTGCACACACTAAGGCCATGGACCAGCAGGTTGGCAATGTTAACATATAGTCATGTAAGAAAGCCTATGTGAAGTTCGGAAGCAAATCTTACTTTCTGACAAACACTGGCTTAAGCCTGGGACCAGTTTCTTCTTCAGAGTCTGTGTATTCTTCATACTCTGAAGACTCTTCTTCACTTTCTCCCTCAGATTTCTCTTCTTCCACATCCATCACCTCCTGAGTAACAACAAGGCATTAAACAGTTTGTTTCATTGGGTTTTAACATCAAATTTCCTGAATATGACGGATTGTACACTTCACACTGCTCCTGGCCTTATTACATTGGAAAACTGAGAGGAACCCTAGTAAAATCCCCTCACCCAATTGTTAGAGCCTCATCGTGAGATGTCAAACAGAACCGCTTTTTAAACATTCAGACTTGTATTATCTCAATACAGCAGATTTATGTCTTGTATGGTACAGCAGATTTATGTCTTGTATGGTACAGCAGATTTATGTCTTGTATGGTACAGCAGATTTATGTCTTGTATGGCATGACTTTCATTTAACCTATGTACACACAAATCCTATTTCCATTTCTACTACCTTGTGGGAATAACCACAGTCAGGCAGGGTGGGACTTGGTATTATCCCAAGCAAACTTTTCAGAACTGAGGCAAGAATATAACTTATTTTGTACTTATTATCATCACTATAAAACAATTTAGCATTCAATATTTGTTAAATTAAAAAACTGTGTGTTTATTTCTTATTGGGAGCACTGATTGTATACAAAACCATTACGGTATAACATTAAGAAGCATTTCTCACCTCTTCTTCCCTTCTTTGTAGGGCTCTCTGTCTGAGAAGGGCTCTTCTCCGTTCTAATTCCTTTAGAACAGAAAATAATACATTCACAACACATGACAAAACTGGGTTGCATTAATTATGATTATCATAGATGTTGATATTAACATAGAAAAAACACATTATTCCCTTTCAATGGTTTCATTTCATGTAAGGGAGATAACTGGAAATACTCTAGATTTTCCTAATTACAAAGGTTCTCTTCGGATTCCTAGGTTACTTCCGTTGAGGTGATTTATTAATTTAATGTAATACAAATTTACAAATCATTATTCACTATAACTCTTTGTTAACCTGCTTTAATAGTTCAAAAGGAATACTGATTAAGTTTTACCGTACCTTTACATTGAATTACAAGTTTTACTTTCCATGTTTTCACAATATAGTTTGATTTAATAATTGAAGTTAACTTTACACACCATGATTTTGTTTGTTTGTTTGATATTTCACTTATATGACCGCGGATTGTCCACTTCAAAAAACCTCATTAAAGCCAACCGTGATTGCTGGAGCCAAAAAATAAGACTCGCTCATATACCTGATGGTCAACACACAATAAAGGACAGGACTCCTTTCCTTACTAAAATCCAAATTGATCAGATGATTCCCTATTAAGCACCACACTCATGTTTCAATTACCTCCTCATCCAATTCTTCCTCCTCCTCACCAGAACTCTCCTCTTCCTCCTTCCCTCTCCTTCCTCTATCCACAACCTCATCCTCAGACTCAACCTCTGCCACAATTTCAGGCTCAATTATTTGACGACGATGTCTAGTTACTCTGCAAACATAAACATACACATGTATTTATTTGAAACATCCCTGCCCATGCCAAAGCATGATATCATAATACAGATTTTTCTCTGCTATTTATGAACCATCCAACGAAATATTGAAAAGACGTTTCCATACAATGAAAGACTCATTGTGAATTATTATAGGAGTGCTGTGTGAGACATTCATTTGTGTTAATATAGCTACTTGTACTACTACATTTGAGTCAATACACAAAGTCAGAGGGTGTGGTGTGTATGTCAGTTCTGAATCTCTTAAAAAAAAAAAAAGAAAAAAAAAAGGATATGGCAATTTTCATTCAACACTTGTATCTTGTGGTACTGATTTTTAAAGATGAAAAAGATATGTTGGGTACCTGTCTTCCTCATCACTATCAGCCTCCCTCTCCTGTAACCTTCTCAATCTTCTGTCAGATACGGTAGAATTGTCAGCTTCTTCTTTATCCACTTCATTCTCTGCTGTTATTTTTTTCTTTTCGATATTGAACTCTGTATCTGATTCTTCACCACTGCTGCTTTCAGGAGCAAAGTCAGGCCTAAGAAGAAACAACCAAAAACATGTTGTTTAAATATTTACATATAGTGATAGAGCTTTGTTCCATTTCAAGGAACAGTCGTAACAAGGTTTTATAAGAAGGTAATTACATGAAAATTACAAAAGGTGGGTAAACTGATCATACATTCACAATTTCACACAGTTTACAAACATCATTAGGGCCAATCATACTTTAATGTCACTTTTTGCAGCTTTTTTCCTGTATCACACCACACATTTGGGTGGGAGCAGCTTGTCACTTCAAACACACCATCAATCAACCACACCATTGACATCAAGAGCTATGTTTTACATTCATTTAAACATTGGAATAACATTCTGCAGTGTATATTTCTGATAGATGACTTATTAATTGGTGGAAAATATAATTATATGTAGTACAAGTTGCCTCTTCCCTGTGGCATCTTTTTATTTTATTTTATAACTATGTTGTCAACTGGAGGAAAATGGTTCGGCAAATGTCAGAAAGAACTCAAATCATGGACTTTAAACAATACCATCCGTAAGGGAAGGAGGTATGCCTGTAGTCAGTAGGCTGTCACTATTCACTAAAAAAACAGGATGGTTTAAGTCAAGGTCATACAATTTTTATAGGCTGGAAAGTCAACTGCAGAAATATTTTATGGTGAGTTTAAGGGTGTAATGATTCACCAATATATTGATACATATCGATACAGTTGCCCATGATACGCATATCATATTGTTGCCTATGAATCGCGATATGTATGAAAAGGGAGGTAACTCTACATTTCATCAGAAATTTTTCAGAGTAATAGCCACAATTTTTTGGTTGTATTTTCTGTTTTTATTTTAAACAATCCTTTAAGAACATTTCTGTCATTTCATTCGTCCTTTATGGCTATTGCAAATAAGTGAAAAAGATTTTCAATTTTAGTTTGGTTTTTTTGCTCTTTCTTTTCTCAGGGCCGCTATCTAAAACGGTTAATACCTTACCGATAGGCCCTACAATAAATTTCATTCATTACTTCACTATAAGGCAGCAGGATGGAGCATCCCATGCTTAAAGGGATAGGAAAATAAGTGTATCAAGATACGATCGTATCGTGATTAAAAATCGAGATACATATGGTATCATGAGATTTCTCAAGATACTCAGGTCTAGTAGCGTTTTCTAAATCTAAAGGTTAGGGGCCTAGCTTACATATTGTATAAGCTTATAGCTTAATTTTGTGATAGTTTAGATTCCAGGAATAATCAGTAATTTTAAATGGGTTTACCGTTTTCCTGTGACATATCTTGCCACTTTGACCTTTTCCATGGTGAATTCGCCTGGAAAATAATCAAAAGTTAAGTAATGTAAAGGAATTATATATGATTAATTACAATACATTAATTAATAAAAGTAAGCCATGTAGTAAAACAAATTATTAACATATTAAAAGTTTATATGTTTTTAGGGGTATCCGGACATTCAGTCCGCAGGGAATGTAGGTAGGTATATAAAGTATAAATCCATCAAGGACACTTAACGTCAGGCCTACTGCCTTTCATGCACTCTAGAAAATAAAGATTATTTACGTATTGTTTTTACAGTATGTTTTGTTTTTTTAATAAGAACTGCATGGTAGGCCATAATTCTGTTCTGAATATTTCAATAAATTAATGCAGGCGTTATTATTTAGTTGTGATTTCAATACTTTATATACTGAAACTTTCTCTAAAAAAAATGAAGAAATGTAATCTACATTTCGATATCAATAGGCCCATGAGGGGTTTTAATTTTGAGGTCTTCATCTAATGCCGGGTAAGCCATTATTACACAGCGGGCTGTTGTACTAATTCGGTCAGTAACATGAACGGACTGAATGTCCAGGGTTTGTAGCGGGCTGAATGTCTGTAGCCTAATTCTTTTTAGTGAATAATTTTCTTTTTAGGCCTGCCCGGCATTCAAAATTGCAGGATTTTAGAAACCACATCTTTGTACATTTAATTTGTAATAGCCAAATGATCAAACCCATTATTCTACTTTGAAAAATATAGATATATCCGAAATTTACCTTTTTCATTTTTGACAGGAACAGCTCCAGCCGTCGATTGAATAGGGACTTTGGCATTTCTCGAAGTCATTTTGATGGCGTTGTTGTTGAAGCCTGCCGAACGATGTGCCGATACCCGATTTTAGCTCACAGGCAGGTATAAATACGGTGCTGATCTCTCGGAATGCACCTCTATTTAGATTGTAAGCCGACTTCTTCGTCAAAGTTAATTTTTTTTATCTGTAACATGAACAAACAATTATAAAATGAACAAAACAATCACGACACACTAGTTTTATTTTGCAGAGGCAGCAGTAGCTTCCGGTTTATCAAAGGGAGGTAATCCGAAAACTAAAGATGGAGGACACGTGGGATAAGTTGTCGACTCCGTTGAGTAAAATCATATTTGAAGCCGTTACAAAACTGAATTTTACACACATGACACCTGTCCAAGCAGCCTGTATACCATTATTACTAAGTCGAAAAGATGTTGCCGCTGAGGCTGTCACAGGTAGCGGCAAAACATTAGCTTTTCTCATCCCACTTTTGGAAATTTTACTCAAAAGAGAATCTCCTCTTAAAAAAAATGAGATCGGAGCTATAATATTAACACCAACTCGTGAATTAGCTGTTCAGATTGACGAAATCCTAGCTCATTTTTTGACATTTGCTCCACAATTTTCTAGAATTCTTCTTATTGGTGGTAATAATCCACAAGAAGACTTGGATAAGTTGAATAGCTCTGGGGCACACATTATAGTGGCCACTCCAGGCAGATTAGTGGACTTATTACAGAGGAAAGTGGCTGGGTTAAATCTGGCTGCTAGTGTTCGGTCTTTAGAAATCTTAATACTTGACGAAGCTGATAGACTGTTGGACATGGGGTTTGAAGCCAGTGTTAATACAATACTCAGTTATTTACCAAAACAGCGGAGGACTGGGTTATTTTCTGCCACACAAACTGATGAACTTAAACAATTAATTCGAGCTGGTCTTCGTAACCCAGTTCAGATCACAGTCAAAGAAAAGAAGGTATCAGGCTCAAATGAAGGTATCATTCAGAGAACACCATCTAACCTTCAGAACTTTTATATGATTTGTGACAGCGACGAAAAGTTTAATCAACTTTGTCATTTTCTTAACCAACATAAACAAGAAAAAGTACTAGTGTTTTTTAGTACATGTGCAGCAGTGAACTACTTTTCTTCAGCTATTCAGAATATTTTCAAAACTATACAGGTTTTGAGCATCCACGGGAAAATGAAACAAAAACGTAATAAAATATTTGGCCGCTTTCGTCTGTTGAACAGTGGTGTATTGATATGCACAGATGTAATGGCTCGAGGAATTGATATACCAGACATTCAGTGGGTGATTCAGTTTGACCCACCAACCTCAGCAGCAGCTTTTGTACACCGTTGTGGAAGGACTGCCAGGATCGGTAACACAGGAAATGCACTACTTTTTCTCCGTGAGTGTGAAGACACATATGTTGACTTTGTGGCCATTAATCAAAAAGTTTTCCTGAAAAAAATGGACAAACCAAATTGTGTAACCAATCAATTACCTGTTTTAAGGCAGCTTTGTATGAAGGACAGAGCTATGGTTGAGAAGGGTGTTAGAGCTTTTGTCTCATTTGTTCAGAGTTTTGCTAAACATGAATGTAGATTGATTTTCCAAAAGAAAGAACTGGATTACGGTAGATTAGCTACAGGTTTTGGTTTACTGAAAATTCCTAAGATGCCAGAGCTAAAGGGAAAGACAGTTTCAAACTTTACTCCGGTCAATATGGACATTAATACTATCCCATTCAAAGACAAAAGTTTAGCCATTCAAAGAAAATTAGAAGCTGAAAAACCTAAAAAAGACAAGAAGAGACATATCAAAACCAAACCATGGTCCAAACAGGTGGAGAAGAAAGAACGCAAGAAGAAGCGAAAGGAAAAGAAAGCCTTAGCTCAAAAACGGAAACTTGACATGTCACAAGAAGATATGGATGAATTGCAAAAAGATGCACGCTTGGTTAAAAAGTTAAAATCTGGCAAAATTTCCGAAGAACAATTTGATGAAGAAATGGGTGGTGAGAATATGTTAGATTCTGACTAAATTTGAGCTACTTAAGATCTCAAAGCGGTCAACTTGCTATTCGCTGCATGACAGAAAATGAATAAGTATAGTGTCCTCTTTCATTGAAAATATAATAGAAAGTAACTAAATGTCTACAGCATTTTGTTAAGAAGCCAATGAATACACCGAACAATTGTTCTTAATTATCCATTGAAATAAACTATACTGTAATATATCTTTCTGTTATTTTATTCTTTTCATTTGTATTATACAGCACTCCCCATTCAGTGTATATTACTAGTCCATCTCAATTGTATATCACATGGACACCGTAGTCACTAGTGCTAGTAGAGTGTAAGTAGAGGGAATGTCTGTTCTGCAGCAGCATTGAGTATATAAGAAGAAAGTTAAAGTAATAACTTCAGATTTAATTAACAGAGAAAAGTAGCAAGTTACACATTCAATAAGATTCAATTACAAAATCCTGGTTTATTTTCAGATCATTGTCACTTTGTTGATAAATTGATAATATCTAAAGAATACATTGGTATACTCAGTCTGGCTCTGATTGATGAAATAACCAACAATCTGGTAAATCAGTGGCATTGCTGCCATGTAAATGTGATCAATTGGAGGATCCTCAGGCAGTGCCTCCATTAGGGATTTAAGGAAACACTACTGCCACGATTCTATATCTAGATATTAGCCTCACAATATGACATGTATCCCAATACTGCATCTTCTTGATTCAGGCTTTGCCAGCATAAAAAATCCTTGTAATTAACTGCAAATTAAAACTGATTGGTTGGTTTATTGATTGTTCGATTTCTTGTTTCATAAGAGGATTTAAATAAAATTATAATTTTAAGGTCTCCATCAGATTTGAGCTCTAGTTTCACAATTTTTTGGTATAGAGATTCAGGGATAAAAAATACTGTATCCTATCGTCAAGAAAATTATCGCGATACAATGATGGGTATCAGTAAATTAATTATAACCCACAATCAGTGGTATCCTCATGCACTGCTGCCATGTAAGTGAAGTGACTTTAAATCATTGATATTCTTGGTCACAAGGGCTTGAAAATTAGACATTCCTGGAGCCCGGGGCAACCAAATTTTTAAGTGGGGCAAGTCAATTTTTCTGGTATTTAACATGGAAGATATAGGACAGGCAACCAAACAAATTGTAGATTGGGCTTTAGGGCAACCTGGGAAATCCCTAATTTTCAACCCCTGGGTCACTGTCTGGTTCTGTAGGTGTAATACATGTAATCTTCATTTGAAGGATACATTGGTGCCATTAAAGCGTAATATTCTTCATTTGGAGGATCCTTTGGCACTGAGTTGGCTCGCGGCCGTGGCTAAGTGGTAGTGTGCCTACTTACTCACTACTTTGATTTACTGTTCACAGGATCAAGTCTGTCTGTGGCCCCTCAGGTATATGAGTGAGTCACAGGATGAGACTCCGGCAATCTCGGATGTGGTTTTCACAAGGTTTCCTCTTGGTTTTCACCATAATAAGGCAAAGGGAGTGTAAATCCGTTGTCATATAAGTGAAATACCCTTGAGTATGACTGAGGTTAAATACCAATGAAACAAATAAACAGACAAACCTTTGGCACCAGTGCCATTAAAGTGCAATATTCTTCATTCAGAGGATTCTCTGGTCTATGCAAATGGAAAACTGCTCATGATCATTCTTTAATGTTTTCCACTGACAATTCCGCCATATGATACCCTGATACTGTCACCATGTAAGTGCATGACCCCCATTGCAGCCTCATAATTATAATGCAGGTACCTGGAGGGAGCTTAACATTGCCCTGGTGCTCTCAGAGCTAAAGGGAAACAGGAAGCCCATATTTGTCCTGTCCTGTCTTGTCTTTGTTTGTTGCCAGTGGTGTTGAGGGGGGTTTCTTCACCCATTAGGGGCCGAGCCATGACTTAGTGGTAGCATTTACGTTTCCTAATCCTAGTCCAATTTTCTGTACACAGATCAAGTCTGTTTGTTGACCATCAGATATCTGAGTGAGTCAGACGTTGTGGCTTCCGCAATCGCGTGGGTTGTTCCTACAAGATTTTGTTTTCTCAGTGTTGTCCTCTGACATTGCTGCTATAAAAGTGTAATAATTTTCTATGGGCATTGTCCTCTGTCACTGCAGCCATATAAGTCACCAAAGGGTGTTGCCCTCAGAAACTTCCGCCATATAACCTCCAGAGTATGTTGTCCACGAACACTGCTAACATAGAAGTGTAATAACATCCAGAGACTGTGGTCTTCACAATTGCACCCATTAAAGTATCATAGCCCCCAGAGGGAGTGGTGTATTACCTCCAGAGGGTGTTGTCCTCCGACACTATCGCCACCGAAGTGCAACAACGTACGGAGTGTTGTCAGCTGACACTGTGACTAAATAAAGTATAATAACCTCCAGAGGATATTGTCCTTGACACTGCTGCTACAAAAAATATTACCTCCAGAGACTTCTCATTTGACATTGCCCCCATTTTAGTGTAATAACCTTCAGGGGGTGTTTTTCTCAGGCACTGCCCCCGTATAAGTAAAATAATGTTGAGCGGGCGCAGTCATTTGACACTGCCACCGTATAAGTGAAATAACCTTTAGAGGGTGTTAAACTTTTATCCTCACTACTACAATATATAAATGTAATAACCCCCAGAGTTCGGGGTCCTCTGACACTGCCGCTGTAGAAGTGAAATAACCTTCAGAGGGTGTTATCCTCACTACTACAATATATATGTGTAATAACTTCCAGAGTTTGGGGTCCTCTGACACTGCCGCTGTAGAAGTGAAATAACCTTCAGAGAGAGGTGTATTCTGGTTCCCCAAACATATTAGTGTTATAGCCTTTGCTTCTGTCTGTTGAAGCCTATCATCTGCCTGGCTTTGGGCCCTGGGACCAAGGTTCAGTGGGTAGGGAGTCGAACTACTGATTCTCGTTATAAATGTACCCCTCACAGGTTGGAGTCCTGATGTCAACCTCACGAAGATTGGTTGGCAAAGCCATTGACGTTAAACACCAATCAATTCAAACGAACATTTGACATAGCTGCCACCTAAACTGGCCTAGGCCTAGTGCTTCTAAATAGATAATTAGGCCTACTTTGATCACCGATTAATTAAATAAATGATACAAACATCTGACACCTTCAGTAACTAAACAATATTTTCATCAAACTGCTTTAATTGAATATCTGGTGACAAAATGTCAATAAAAGTACCGTATCAGTACTATGTCATCAATCCCTGAAATAGCCAGGTTGATGTTAAAAAATGCAATTAGAGTTATTTCCCTTCTTTGGCCAAGTGCCAGAAACCTCCTCTGTTTCATAAATTTTCATTGGATAATTGATTTAGCGTAGAAACCATAAACAATGCACAAAACAAATAGGTTTTCATGTCAAAATCCCAACAAATTGACATTAAATCATCCCCATAAAAGCCTTAGAGTCCAGACACCTGACAAAAATGCACATATACTGTAATATAAAACAAATTTTGGCATAAAATGTGCAACTTCCGGAAGCCGCGCTTCGTAGCGTCCACCAATCAACGAGAGTTTCTCATCCAAAGCCCTCAGCGGGAAACAACAACAAATTCGATTTCATATTGTTCGGAAGGCAGAAAGTGTGACTTATTAAGCAGCTAAGCTGTCTATCCGATGTTGGTTTTTGTTATACTAATTAAGTCAGTTCCATAAATGAGGTCTAGCGACCATGAAAAAGATGTCGAAAACGGGATTTGCGAGTCCTAGACCGCAGCCACAGTTTTTCCATGTCCTCCAAACGTTTTCAACGAAGAAGGTAGGCCTAAGCGATGGCAAATTCCGTTTTGTCATCCATGTTGTCAGTTCTGTTTGTGTAGCACTCTTCGGTGTCTGGATTAAACTGTACAGTATTGTTTTATATCCATTTAAACATGTTAACGACTGGTAGTTTGCCCCCCCCCGCACACCCCTAGCCTAATTTTTTTTTGGTTTTAATAATAAATACTTCTATCGGTGCTTGTAAACGTCCTGCAAGAGTCAAAAGGTTAATGTTTATATATGTTTGGCATAGGTCCAGCTGATATATCAAGCCTTGGTTTACTTACCTGTTGTTTTTGTTGTTTGTTAAAACAAACAGTAATGCACTGCATTGGTGAGAAGACCAACAGTTTCTGTGCATGCCTTAGGCCTCTATAAGTAACACGGGGGCCCACTATTAGGATATCTATGCATAATGATACATAATCACATGACTAAGAAGGAAAGATTGGAAGCTTTCGTCAAAAATAAATTTACAGTGTGTGATTTTAGTTCAACTGCAAAGTCTGTTACCGTTGTTTTAAGTCCACTTTTTTGATGCACCAGCTTCAACTTTCACAATGTCAAGATTCTCTCACAAAAACGGTTGAAGATAGAAATTGATTGCTAAATAAGTTTACTTCACAGCCTGTCAGCTTAAAGTGAGTTAATTGGTAAATTCTTTCTGTAGTTTTGTTTTGCACAAAAATCCTATATGGAAATTGTATCGAAGTATAGGACGTTGAGGTACTGTCAACATCCAAATGATAAATATCCAACAGTGACGGGCTATTTAATAGGATTAAATACTTGGTTGTCATTTGTCTACTGCTGATCTTCTGCTGATCTTCATCTTCATCCAATTCAACCATTCTCAATTTTGTTTTTTTAGCCTTGAATAATACGTTTAATCCAGTCAAAGACAAACACAAACCGCATGGCCAATTTAGAGTTTTGCATCTATTGAGGTCTGACAACGGCAAAAGTTCATTGAATTGTCAGCCAGAGCAGCCTTAAAGATGGGCCAGACCTTTTTTCAGTTTACCCACCACCAGGCCTCGGAAAAGTGTGGAACTACGTTCGCGATCACTTTCTCGGTTGGCGATCAATTTTAACTAAGCAAAAAAAAAAAAACCACACACACAACAACAACGCTCAGCTGTGACATCGCCAAGTAGGCTATATCAATTTATGGGACCACATCTTCACTAGAGCATGTTTTGCCTTCCCTGCGTCAGCCGATCACAAAGCCAGACAGTCTGTCAGGACCATGGAGGGAAAAAGTAGATAATATGGGAATGCCATTGCCGAGAAAATTACCGATAGCCACAATACATTTGAGCAAATAAAAAAAAAAAGGCAAGGGAAAGCTCACGTTATTTTGTTGGTTCACGGTAGAAAAAGCAAATATTATTCTTATTCGCAGCGATTGTACCATAAGTAGAAAATTTCAGTTCATTACGTGAGTTAAGATATGCCAATCAATGCTCATATGACACAAAATGGCAACTTCTACAAATAAAGTCTGGGCGAAATTATTTTCCAAAAAATTCTGTTCTCCCATCTGAGTCTACATCTTTAACTCCTAATTTTCTTTTGCTGAGTAAATATATTTCTGTTTTAATCTCACAGTATTGGACAAATCACATGACTGATATGTTGCTTTTTAAAGGGAAAAAGTACTCCGAATTGCTGGTTCAATCACCACGTGTGTATGCTCAGATCGGCTGAAAAATTTCACTGGCGAATTCGCTGGCAATTAGATCACCGCGTTCAGGCGATTATATGCGATCGTTTGTCCCACGCATTACACCAAAGAAGTAAGAATATAATTGTACTTGTGGCAACTTTGCATAATAAACAGATTTAAGGTTTAATAGTAGGCTAGTTATTGGAAAACATCCCGATTGAAGAGCAGGTTTCACACAGGGTACAGCGTGAACAAGCACTGCCTGGTAAGGCATGTTCATTCAGCAGGATGATATTAGCAAATCAACTACAATCACCCTACTAGTCTACCTATTTCAAGAAATACTATTGCAGGAGTCAATACTGAAAAAGCTCGGACCGAAGAGAGAACACGTTTGATTTCATTGGTTGATCCAGTTTTTAGTTTCTCGATTATAAGTGCTTCGCAGAATAACTAGTTATTGTTTCATTGGTTCAACAAAAACAAGCACGGACCTCAGAGAGAACATTTTTGCTTCATTAGATTGGATTAAACTTGTATGGTTGCAAATATTCTACAAGTTTTTCAATCCACATCTAGAATACAGTACCAATGAACTTTTTTTCAATTTTTTTAATGATTTAGATTTTACCGAAAATACAGTAAGTAAACAAATTATAGAGGGATATTTTTAAATCAGAACGTTGCACTGGATTCCTTCATACATGAAGTTATAAAATTGCTGAAATCCGAAACTTATACGCATTAAATAAATTTATTTTGTTTTGGTGTTCTCTACTGTAGAGCACACACACGGCGACACGCCAAACAATACAACAATAGGTTAAGATAACCTAGTATGAATTGTGTTAATTATCGACCAGACGGTGAACTTAATGTGTGTGTACGGGGTTCACGCAACACCCACTAGATGGATGCTTCTAGATGGTTACGTCCCCCAGGTCATGAATTAAATTTTTAAAGATGACGAACAATTTTGCCTAAGACATCATCAGTTCCCGATCAGTTTTGCATTTTTTCAAGCCCTGCCCACCACTGGAAAAAATTTGGAACACAAAAAAGTAGTTCATGAGAAATCTTACGGTTAGGCACAAGGACCTGGAGCAATACAGAGGTTTTGAGTTATGACGTTACAACAACAGAGTGATGTCCCTTTGCAAAATGCCGTTGCCACTTTATGGCACGCCTGTCTATACTTTAAAATTGCGGGTTTATTTTCATGAAAATATAGCTTTAAAATTGTAACTTTTGCAAAAAATTATACTTCAATCAATGGGAAAAGGAAATGCATATAGTTTTATGAACATTAACATGTTAATTTGCAATATTACCTATATCGCCCAAAAATTGTGGATTGGCCCTCCTGATCTTGGCTCTTGAGATAAATTTTAAAGAGAATTTTTTCCAATGGTGGATGTCTCCATGTAAGTAATCCTTGAACCTATAAATAGTGACTTTATTCTTTGATTATTTCTTACAGGATAGAGGGACACCTGTACATGCTCCGCCGCCACGCCCACCTGTTAAAAGTTGTCCACCGGTCTCTAGAATATTCCCACATACAACTGTTTATCGACCCCAGGTGGTGTCCTTCAGAAACCATGCCTTAGATAGCTGTATCCTTTTCCACAATAATTATATAGATATGACTTATATTCAGTTTATTTCTGAGAAAGGCTTTGTTATGAACTTTAAAAGGGAAAAGGGAAAACCTAATGCTTACTAAT
>JAVFBW010058227.1:0-17576 GCA_034783835.1 Mopalia ciliata
TGACAAAAGATGTCGTCAGTGACCCCTATTTATACCTCTGACGGGAACGCTACGTAGCCAATGGTTGGTGAGTCACGCGAGGCCAGGCTGGCAGAGAACCACGTGTGTTTTGTTTACGTCCCACAGAGTGGCGCCATGTTTACATCAGCGAACAGGTCATTGGCCACGAAAAGCTCGTGCAACACGGGCTGTGTCAAACCCTTTACAATTATGCAAAGCAGCATAATATCTATGAACACCATTCTCTGAAAAGTTAGACAAAAGGCAATGACAAATCAAAGGAAATATGCAGACATACCCTGACAAAAAGCTGCACGGCCAAAAAACCAGCAGTTCAACGTTTGTCAACACATCATCTTCGTCTTACAAACTTCGGGCGATTCCGTCACCTTTTTGTTTTTACATCGAACATTTAAAAAAATAAAATTCGTACAGTCTTGAGAATGAACACAAGCCTTAACTTATTATATTAGGATAGACGAATCAAATTGAAGTAAAATTTAGACAGTTCTATGTTTTTCTAGATATTTCCGGAAAGTATCGAATCGTTAGGAGAACCGGAAAATAACAATATGGCCGCCGAATTGAAACGAGAACAAGGAATAACTAAAACATGCAACTTCTGAATTCAGTTCTCTGCGACAATTAAGATTTTCCGCCTTCAGCTAGTGCTCATCTTAAAAAAAGGCGATGGATGTCCCAAATCCCCCAGAAGGTCAGTATTGATCTCGGTTTTTGATGTCTACCATTGACATTAGGGTACAGAGAGCGCCTGTATGTGAATGTTGTTGTTGTTGTTGTTAATAGTTGGCTTTCGCTTTTGACGAGATGATCGTCTATAGCCACACTGACAGTTGTAACCATCTGGTAGTCGTTATCGTTAGTCCTGCATTATACCACATTATACTTGGAGATAAACAACCACTTCATCAATACTTCCTCAAAATCAACCACAAATAAAGCAACAATTTAAAAAATAATATTACATGGTGCAGAAACTAACATTTCATATCACTTTTTTGACATGGATTGCTTCTCAGCTTTGTCGGCAAGGATAATTGTAGTAATTATATGATACCATTTACAAAGCTCATTTTCTCAGCTAGTGCAAACTGCAAAGACTTGAAATTTCACTCTGTATCCCTAAATTTTTAATGGTCACATGATTTTATAATAAGACTATTAAAGGATACAGAGCTTTGATCTACATAAAACAAAAGTTTGTATCCTCCTACATTCCATTTGCTGTTTTTGCTTTGTATTGGGGCTCCTCAGGCTTCTGAACAAATCAGAAGACAGATGTTATTTCTTGTGAAAGTCCGATCAAGGTGACAAAGTACAGCTGATGTAAGAGGGTAATCTTTAATCATTAAGACTTTGGATTCCGTGAGCGAATTTTACACATCAATGTCTAAGGAAACCATTTTTGTAAATCCCTAATTGTTAACTTAAAATGAATAATAACAAAAAATTATTCTGACAAGCCTTTATTTGTGTTCTATTATGCTTTCCTCATTGGTCAGCAGTCATGCCTAATTGCTACAAATCACCCCACTCAAACTCCAATTCCTGTGATGGAGCAGGTGGGCCATGGCCCTGCAGAATACTCCCTGGGCTTCCTCGGTCAATCGTGAGAGGCTGCTTTCTATTGCTCTGGTGTTCGCAGAGCTAAAGGGTAACGGGAAGCAGATTTGTTTGTGATGCTCTGTATTTGTGTTCGTCGTCATATAAGTGAAATAGCCTTGAGTACAACGTTCCAATCAAACAAGCAAACAAACTCCAATTAGAATACTTATATTTTAATCATGAGCTGTAATTCTGGTTAACTCTCCTTTTGAAAGGACATAACTTACATCTGTGTATTTCCAAATACCAAGGGGGCTAAACTAGAAGTAGACACCAATCAAATAAAACAAAATTTTTATATTGTTAAAGGAAGCAAAATATTTAATTAAAAAATTGTATCAAATGTTGCAAAATTCTTTATAGTTTAGAAGAAAAATGGTAACACCTAAAACAATTCATAGACCATTAGCATATTTATTCCAGTATAATCCTGGAACTTCATTTCAACTACATGTAATGTAAACTTATAAATGGAGAAGCATTGCTCGGGATATGCAGGACAAGATTAGAAAAATGTCTTGACAAAATATTTGAAAGTCAAACTTTTCCATTCTGGTCAGTATGTTTAATTCTTTGCTTAATTTGATTGGGGTACTTCACTATATGACAGTATGCAGGCCCAATGATGCTACTGGCTACAAATAGGGGGAAAAAACCCTCCAGTAATAAAATGTCATGTCTACAAATGTTCTGACTGAGAATACATCTTATTACTACTCTGTTAATATATTGACACATCCTAGCAAAATTTGCCCACAGCCTGACTTTGAGCCCTTGCACAAACAGGTTATAACTTGGTGGTGTAAATGAAAATGGCAATCAATGTTTTCATTCAAAAAGCTGATAACTAGAGAATAAAGAGTCACAAACTGTCAGGTGTGTTGTTTGTCTTGCTACAGTGTATTTAGACTGTTGACACATTTCTAATAAATTGAAATTGCCTTGTATAATAAATGTTTATCTGTGTATACAAAACTGAAAACTTATTCAATGGGGCTTTTGTTGCTTCAGGCCAAGTTGAGGGGGTTCCATATTGAAATATTGGTAGTACAATTAGACTGGGTATAATAATCTGTTATACATGGTTGTTGGTTATTTTGTTTTGCTATCTTCTTTTTGAGAGCTCAGTTTAGCCATTCGAAGACTTAGTGACAAAAAGGTTTTCCCAGGTTGTATGTCAAAGTGTTAATCTGTATGCTTCAAATTTTGTTCATGAATGCTTTATATTTAATCTAATTAAAATCATCACCTGGCCCTTATCCATCTCTGGTACATGTATATGGGAGATTGGCTCTGTCATACAACAATAAATAAAAAATATTTTTTGATGTAACTTTTACTAAAAATTTAGTTTTAATTTTTGATTGACCAAATCTGTGTAAAATTATAATTCAATGACCCATTCATTTGATATCTTTATGTATTCGAAGTATTAGAAAGTATTTTGACAGTATTAGATTTGAAAATTGTTGATTGCAATGAATCACATTTTTTTCATTGATTGGTCACAAATTTAAACTGCAAATATATGTACTGGTTACCTAACAGAAATTAGTGAACTGTAAGTATTTTAAACATCTGGAGTAAAATTGCATTGTACTGCTAAGAGATGTTCAGATAATTTCATGTACTTAGTACTGTGTTGTGCATTGCTGTTTTTTTCCCCCTTCTAAATGGTAGGCTATACAGGTTTTGTTTCTAGTGTTAATTGTATGACAAATGGCTTTTTAAGTTTGAGGTTCTGTATTGTGAATAGGAGGGCTGGGCTAATCACAACTGATTTTGCTGAGCTCAGTTTGCTGGCTTCACATGGGGCTATTAACACAGCTGTATACCCCAAGCCCAGCATCACACCTACGCCTATTTGATTAAGTTACCCAGTATGACACCAAATACACTCACACCTATTTGAGGACTTAAGTAAGTTACTCAAGGGTTTCAAATATGCCATTGATGTAAGGTGAAGTTTGTCCTTACCTTTTGGGCTAGGAGCGAAGTGAAAAGTAACACTTGTGCTGTCTTTTCCTAGCTTTTCTGTTTTATTACATGAAGCTAATTTCATAATTGTTAAACCATCAAAGGCTTAGGTAGACACCCACCCAAATGGACACCCTGAAGTGGACAATTGCCGCATTTGGACACCCTGTTTTAAGAAACTTTAACATTCAGGAGATAGGAAAACTGTCAAAATTGGACACGCTTTATATGAAAAGTCAAGCAAAATGACCATTTTGGACACCCTACAGTAATTCTGATTTCTGCCTGACCTCCTGCAACCATGTGACCTCTGCTGACCTCTTTTACTATCAGTATCACAATCAAGAATCTGTTTATAATGCAAGATGATTATGCATTATAATCCCATGAATAATTGTATAATTAGTAGTTAATTCTGGATAAGGAGACAGTTTCTGTCAATTTTGTGCTTTTATATCAGAATCTAAGATTTTTTTCATTAAGCACCATTATTTGTCTTATAGATTGATTGATTGGTGTTTAACTGTTATGTTTAAGATGACAATGTACATCTACTTCCAACAATGAACAGCAACAAAATCCTAATGGGATGTGTAATATCAAGGGCTTTAAAACAGACCTACACTGCACCCATGTCTTTTTTTGAGTTGTTTTTTTTATAACCCACCCATGGGTCCAATGAGCCCTAGATCCCACCATAAACTTTGACAAAGTTTTGTAACTAAAATCTCACAGATGGCTTTAATACTTTATTTAATGATTTTATAACCAAGATAAAACTTTTTTAAAATATTTTTTCTAAAAATGTCAATTTTAGACATTGGTGTGATGGTTTTAATCCTTTAAGCTCTTGATATATACAAATGCCAGGCCTGTGCTGTTATCTTTTCCCGTATAACCCTAAAATCGGTCCTATGAAAGCTTTTGAGATAACCTAACATTTGGATTTTCCCCTGGTTTGCTGATTTTTTAACTACATAAATGTGCCTTTGTGAAAAATAAAGCAAAATTGCTTAGAATACAATTTTCATAGATAATTTAAAGCGATACTCCGGGCTGCAATATAATGCATATTGGTAAAATGGGCATCATTTCTTGTTTTCCATTATGCTCTCTAATTTTATAATCAGGCTATATCATTTTATGCTTGGATCCTAAACAATGGGTAATGCACAAACTACAGTCAAATTTATCCATGCAGCCATGTCTAGGTACTTTTATCATTAAGCAGAAGAGCTCCAGAAATATTAACCAATCATACATTGTATATCTTTCTTTAAACAAAAAGTGCCTTCATCACAAGACCTGTAGAGTCGACTGTTTAAACCTTTGACAGTTCACCTATATAGGTCATCGGTTCAAACATGTTATTAACCAGTAACACAAAAGAAATTTGTCAAAATCAGTTGCAAATGGCAAATTTAGACGAAGACTACAAAGAATTTGGGGAACCTATCAATTGGTTCTCCTAAATGAATTTTGCATAACCATGGGGAGACCCCATTCTGTCCGTTCTCTCCAACAGCCTGAATGCTCTGTTGAAAAATTAATATTCCTCCATAAATGTCACTCTGCATACATTGTAAGTATAGTACATCATGTACTCCTATTAAACTGGACTAAGTATAGTACATCATGTACTCCTATTAAACTGGACTTAACCAGATTTGTCATATAGACCGTGATGAAATAACGGTATTTTTCTATGTTTTGGGATAATTTTCATAAATGTCTGAGAACAGAAGTTGTCGCAATATTATTTAATATTGTTTATGGATTATTATAACATCTATTTATTATAAACTGATGTTAGTGTATTGATCTAGCACCATTTTCAAACACATGTGTTTATACCTGTTCTGTAAAAAAAATAAGATTATAGTTATTACAAGTTCAAAATACAGGTTAAAGGCACTAAAACTTTAACAAGACCAAAGGAGACAAGATTCCTATTCAAATTAAACATATGAGAATCATAGTGAGTTCATTAAACTGGTGTTCTAGACCCCTTAATAAACCTGCCTATGATAAATACAGGTGAGTGACAAGGTGCTGATGGGAAGTCTTATACCAGGTATGAATGGTGTAAGTAATAACAGATTATTCTTGAGGTGTCAGGTCTCAGGGAGGACTACAATGGACCATCAAATTAACACTTATTGGTAATCCTGCTCTAAAGAAAGTTCCATGCAAATCAACCAATAAACACTTTAATGATAATCCTCCTTCAAAGAATGTGCAAATCAACAAATTAACACTTAATGATAATCCTGCTTCAAAGAACATGCAAGCCAACTAATTAACACTTAGTGAAGAAAGTTACACCCAAGCCAACTAATTAACACTTAGTGATAATCCTGCATCAAAGAAAGTTACACTCAAGTCAACAAATTAACACTTATCAATAATCTTGCATCAAAGAATGTTACATGCATGTCATAGCTGCACCAAATAATTATGGAAATGTTAATAAATGTGAATGGTCCTCTCAGGAGATGTAGAATACGATCACTACTCTACAATGTAAGTAAGTTACATCACTTACATGCTTGTGGTTTGGATTTGGGCTTAGGTGTGCAGCGGGCTGAAGGCTGAAATGGAGAGTTGATTGGAATACATGTAAAACGATCAAAATGGCTTATAGGAACTTTGTTTTCCCACTAATGTATCATGCTATTATTGATTCCTGCATTTGTTTTTTTTATTCAAATTGAGTTTGAATTGCTAACACTGGTACCAGTGACATGCAAGTGTATGATCTCTCTCCATTTGTAAACTGATATGTCCTAGAGTTAAATGCTATAGTACCAGGTTAATGCTATATTCAAGTTGCTAATCAGTGTAACCTTTTTGATATGGTAATCCCCAGCCTTGTCTGTTGTGATAACAGTAAACACCTGATTGGTTCTCAGAATCACACCAGCTTTATCAGTCACTTGCCTATCTACCTGTCCCTAGACTTATGAGGTCAAGTTCAGGTAATCTGATCACAGGAAAACAATTATACCTGCACTCATTAAATACTGTGTAACCAGAGAAGTCTCTAAATTTTTGTCCAGGTTCCAATTCAAAAGTAATTCATTAGAGAACATTATTGGCTTAAATTATTTTCATTTATTCTAGGTAAAACATCACAAGATGTTCATAATGACATGTTGACTGACTCACTGAACATTGGCAAGTCAAGTAACAAAAGAGTGTGTGAAAAGCAAATTGTGCATCCTACTCAATAATCAGGGTGCTGTACAGTACCCCTTTTACCTTCATTAAGATTTAAACACAGAGGTTATGAAAATAGTTACACATCATGTTCATTGATATTATTTGGGCTTATATTATTCTGGGCACTCATTGGTTTTATGCAACCAAATTAACTCTTAGAAACGTCTCTGGTAGCACACCTGGAACAATATTTTAGCTATGTATAACAATAGGTAATAAAAGAAAAAAAAGCTTGATCATCAATTCAGATATTATGTTACCCACAAAGTAGCTGAAATACCGCTGAATGTGGTGTAAAACACCAATCAATCAATTCAGATATTGGATCAGATTTGTTAGCATTATACCATTGCATAATGATCAACCGGGAATTAGCAAAGTGTGATTGTTTTTAAAATGATAATGAAGAAAGTGAAAATAAACCTGACATCACACTGTAGCATGGGGTATCTGTTGAAATTGATATCACAATTTAGCAGGATGTATATTTGTTTGATGACTTCCCAAGGCACACTCTTCATAAATCTAGGTAAAAGCAAAACAAGGCAGGAGAAAAAAAAAAAAAAACCATTGATACCATTTAAATAATTTCATTTGATTAATTAATTTGAAATGATGCACCAACATTTGTAATTAATTTTTGTGAAAGTAGCTGAGAACACCTGTTTTAAGGTGTGTTCTGGTGACCTGTTTTAGTGGTTAACTTAACCTGGGGTATTATTAAGGTCAGTTTTAATGGTCAAACCTTCGACCTGGTCATGTCAAGATTCACTATATTAATGAATAAGCTGAAGCTGGACTCAATATTTATTGTCTAAATCAATACTTGAACATAACCTTACTGTCTTATAAACTAATAGATAAGTTTATAGGTTAACCTATAGTCCAGTTAAGCATGTGGATCACTTGATACTGGTAGAAGTCAGTTTTGGAGGCAGAAAAAGGTCCTGCAAATTCAATAAGAACTAATTCTTAAAATTCAACATTTCCCTTTCCATCCATGACTTTTAAACATTTGATAAAAATTAAATGATTTTTAATCCTAAATTTTATTTAAAATACCGATACGAAGATGTTTCAGGTGTGTCAGTGCATGAGTACATACAGGATACAGTTATGGTAAACAGTGTTTAAAATTAATATGAGACAAACTGTAAAAGGGCTGTCAAATTGAAATTTTATCCTATGCTGGTAAATTCTCATTCTAAATAAAGACTCATTTTTTGTAAGTGAATTTAGATGACTATTCAAAAGAACACACTAATTTGTTTCTGTACAGTATACAGCTACTTATAAATGGTAGATTTATCACTGAAACTCAACCTTCTGACTCATGCTTCGGTTTCCAGTTTCCATTTTGTCAGGGCTGAAATGGTTCTATTGTATTTATAATTATTTAGGGGAAAATACGGAATGTAGTACACTGGTGGAACTTCCTATCTTTTGCCCTAAAATTCATTTTGTTGTTTATGTCTGGTTACACTTCTGATATATCACTTTGTACCCTTTCTCTTACTGGAGACTGTTTTTGCAGGTGCTTGTTTTGTGTGCTTCGGTTAATTCACAGTTTGTTGAAGAGGTCAAGGGTGGTTTCTTATGCATTTTCTCAATGAAATATGATGTACCGTTATTAGGCAAAGAAGAGTGCAAAGTTGACAATCTATCATCATATAAGTGAAATATTCTTGAGTACACATTAAACCCTAATAAAAAAAAACACAAACAGACCTCAATGAATAACCTTGTGTACAGTCTAAAACTCAGGTAATTGAATGATTGGGTCAACTGATACGTCTTATGGGTGAAGTGACTCTAGGTGCAGTGTAATGCCCAAATAAAGCACAGTGTATTTCGTAAACCAAAAAAGATGGTTGAGAATCTATTTGGCATTGGAAAGTTTTTCTATATTTAAAAATGTAAGCCAGTGTGTTTGTTTTGTGTTTATTTGTATGTCTGATGAATCAGTGATAAACAATAGACATCACACCACTGATAACATAGCAGACAGATCAGATGTATTCAGACAGTACAGTTTCTGACCAATCAGATGTCAGGGTGTTGCTCTTTCCATCTCTCGCCTGTCCTTTTTATCGCTGTAAACCTAGAGTTTTTACTCTAAGCTGATCATGTGATGTTTATGGGGGACGATTCTCCGCATTTCAGTCACGAACATATAAGATAAAGACACTTAATAAAGCTATTGATTATCTGATGAACATCACATGATACTTGAACAAACAACTTTGATTTGGGTTATTCACATCCAAGACATGATGAATTCAGAAAGGAATTTTTTTTTGATAGGTTAGTTTTAACAAAATATTTCAAACATTAAATCAAAACCAAAAACCTATCAATTTATTACGAGTAAATTACTTTGGGGTTTTATTTCCTTTAAATTTTTTATATGATTTTCCATGATATGAGAGACAAAAAAAAAGTGTTTAAAAAAGTGAGGCCTCTTTATCAGTTGAAGGGCTAGTCTACTATATAAACCTTTTTTGTGTGTAATAGTAATAAGTTAATAATATTCTGATAAATAAACCACCTAAAATTGTTTAAATGCATCATATTTTATAAAGATAATAATTCAATTTACAATAAGTTATAAAGTTAAAAAAACATCTTTGTGATCCTGAGTTTTCCAAAAATATATACATATATCTCATATTCAGACGTACTCTTCACTTGATAATGGGTTTAGATTTTTTAGCTTCTGAAGAGAATTCCAACTTTTCAATAATAAAACAGTGTAACATAAATGAATGGCAATGCTGGAGATGTTGTGTGCTCTTTTGGCCACTGTAGCATTGACATCATGTGGTGGTGTTGTTTTACTAGATAGCAGATTCTGAACTAAAAATGTGTGTTATTCTACTAGCCTTTGGTTGGTATTTTTGGTATTTTTCTGCAGAACTCAATATTATGCTTAAACAAATTTATGACCAAGTATGTGGATTTAAAAACAAAAGTAGGTTTGTGCATCAATGTTAGACTCGCTTTGGAATAATACCGCGGTTGCTCCAGATGGCGCTAGTGGTTTACTGTATATTTTGCTTTCGAACAGTTGCTGATTTTGGTAGTTAAAAACCTGGCTTTATAATTACAAATTCTGGCGTGAACAAAATACAAAATACTGCTCGCTTACATTTGAACCCCTTGCAGGACCCATCATTCACCTGATGGTCCTCGCAGGTATGAGCTTGAACACAGAGAGAACACTTTTTGTTTCATTGGCTCATCCAGATCGTTGTTTGGCTTTTCAGAGAAAACTTTTACAGTTCTCTTTTTTCCATTGACTGAAAACCCAGGTTTCTGTTTCTGACCAATGGTGCTTTAGAGAAGTCCTTTCCAATTCTCTTTTTTTATCATTGGCTGAAAATATTAAAGTGTGGATCTCCGAGGTACAACAGCCTTTCTTTGTTTCAATGGTGCTTACTTATTGTAGTTATAAACTCGTCTTGTGTTACACTGGTATAGATCTGTCTGTGAATAGATTGTATCACGTTTAAATGTAAGGTCTGGGGAGTTTAAGGTATTTTACTTGGCAAGCATCTTCCCATCCCACTCATTTGTATTTTAATGCAATAAATAATAACGCTCATCTCAGTCGGAAGCTAGCCATCTCATTACCTCAGGCCTCGGCAGACAAATACCCATCCCAGGAACGGGTAGACGGGTGGCTGACTAACACAAGGTTTACAAGGGGTTACAAGGTTTCCTCCCGGTTTTCCACTGTAATACAGCTGTTTACAGTGTGAAGTGGACAATCCATCATCATATAAGTGAAATACCCTTGAGTACGACGTTAAACACCAATCAAACAAACAAACAAAATCAATATGTTGTGGTTCACGCCACATAGCTGAAATACCGTAAAACAATAAGCAATCAGTCAATCAATATGTTGTGGCTTATTTATCGTATTTCAATGTATGGCTCATTGGTTGGACCAGATGTATGTGAGCGACTCACCAGTGTGGCTCTTGCAATTGAAGTTGGTGTTTTTTGCGGGCTGTCCTCACTTCTTTCACTAGATTTAAGCAACCTACTATGTGAAGTGGACAATATGCTGTCAGATAAGTGAAATACTCTTGAGTAAGATGTCAAAACTCAATCAATAAACAAATCAGGCATCTATACAGTGCATGTTCTAGGGGGTATGTACACCATACATGTTTGTAAACACTTTTTCAGCCAACAGAGAATTTATTGAACATCGCAGGAAATCACTGAGACGTTATCTAAACATCATAGCTCGACATCCAGCTATCAATGAAGACAAATTACTCAAGTTCTTTCTCTCATTTTCTGGCACTGTGAGTAACTTTATATCGCTTTTAAAAATAATCTACTTCCTAGTGACAGAAAAGGGATTCGGAATCTGGCAACGCCTGTATTAAAGTTTCACCCATCAAAATGTATAAACAAGGTCAGGGGTTATAACTTGTACCACAAAAACAATAATTAATCAAGTGCTTGTCAAAAAAAAGTGAAAGTTGAAAATCCATATATTCCTTGTGATCATTTTGTAAAGCAAAGGTACAGCTCTGCCATATAAATGAAATGACCCTTTATCATGGCATGTTTCTACTGAATTGCACTTCATCTTTCAGGGAACTAGTTCTGTCATAAAGTCTGTTTAACTTCGCAAAAGGATTTGGTGATGTTCTGTATTTGTGTCCGTCGTCATATAAGTGAAATACCCTTGAGTACGACGTTAAACACCAATCAAACAAACAAACAAAATCATAAAGGGAAAATACATGTACCCTTGAGTATGACGTTAAACAGCAATCAAACAAACCTGCATATTGACATTTCTTTACAGAAAAGTAGGCAGTAAGCCGGAGGTGATTTTCACCCTGAAGGAAGAGTTAGCGGCTTTAAAGAGCAGTGTGGCTGACAGCTGTTCTACAGATCATAAATTCATCCTCACTGATTCCTCAGCGGCTTCACAGAAGTTATTAGTATTGGCTGAGACTCCAACTGTAGCTGCATGTAAGAACTTTTCACAGCATTAACAAATAATGTTTTCATTACTTACATAAAAAAGTAATTTAGGTTCTTTACTGTTATTTCACTGTGGGATTGATTTAATAATGATGCAGCGCATCTTTCAACATTTAAGTTCCACTTTTCTCATTTTCTTTGTGTTACTTAAATGTTGGGATATTAATGAAATACATTCATCTAGTAGCTGTTTTGGAAATCTCACAGGAGTGCAAATGTATATACATTTGCAGGACATGTCCAGTTAACGTTGAGATTTTCCTGTAAAGTTCCCCAGAATTAAACATTGTGTTTATGGCCTGCAGGACAAAATTTGAAAAAAGTCTGACCAATTTTTTCTAATATTTCCACCTTTGATAGGTAACCCCCAGTTTAAAAATTAGTGTACTTTAGGTACAGGTAATGTTAACAAAGCAGAGCTGCCAGAAAGAGATCTGTTTATTTCAGTGATATTCCTAACTTATTTTGAAACAACAAGACAACTTCATGTAGAAATCATACAACCTATCAGGCATCATGTGATAGTGTGCATATTTTTTTATTATAGAAAACAAAAATTGGTGAATATTTTATTATATATACAAGTTGTTTGAAGAAAAATATTTTTTGAAATTATATTCATTCATTCTTGCTTCAATTTACTGAAATCTTGATATTGAAACTAATGTATATTATTTGGATACACTTAATTGCTATGCTATCCTGGATTGGTCCAAACTAGATCACCTCCACCATAGCTAACATTGCTGTCAGATATTCAGACTATAGAGTTCTGAGAGTTTTCTATGTTCAGTTATTTCCCTTGGAAATCATATACTGTCTTGTTAACTCACTGTGTATATTATTTGCTACCATATTGTTTATTACTTTATTGAAAGGCATCCCATTTTATTTTTTGTTTCCAGCTAGTGGAAGTGATCCTTTATATGGTAAGTAGCAATCTACTTTAATTTAAACTTACACACACCAGTCTTTAGGCAATGCTTCGTTTAATATCTGTTCAGAACATCTTTCCAACTGATAGATTTTCTCATGTTTTTAAATCAACCTATAACAAAAAAGCAGGTCAGCGGTTGGACTTAGAGTTAGCGTGTGTGCTTACTAATCCTACTCCTATTTACCATTCACGAGATCGAGTCCATCAGTCGACCATCAGAAATATGAGTGAGTCACTGGTAAGCGCGGGGGTAGTTTTTATGAGGTTTCCTCTTGTTTTTCCATTGTAATAAGGCAAGGAACAGTGTGAAGTGGACAGCCAGTCGTAATATAAGTGAAAAACCGTTGAGCAGACGTTGAACATAAACAATTAAACAAACAAACCAATGAAGTAGTCATAATGTACATTTTGTATGGTGACAAGAAGATATGGTAGGTACGTTAAAAATACTATCTATCTTGCTCGCTTCGCTGATAATTTGATTCTCATGAGACTTCTCATATTGCTGTAATAATGGTTTCCAACACCTAGTGACAGATGCCAGCCTGGTTAGTCTGTCTGTTTGTCGACTTATCCTTCTTCGATGCAAGGTAGGCCTGCAGCCATGGCTTAGTGGTAGCATGTGCGCTAACTAAACTGTACCTGCTTCAATGTACCTTTCACCATATTGAGTCTGTCTAGAGACCATCAGGAACATGAGCGGGTAACATGTTGTGGCTCTGGAATCTTCAGGGGTGATTTTTACGAGGTTTCCTTCCGGTTTTCGCCCCGTGAGGGAGCGGGTGGGCCATGGCCCTGCAGAATACTCCCTCGGCTTCCTCGGTCGATCGTAAGAGGCGAGAAAAGAGGTTGCCCTGGTGTTCGTAGAGCGAAAGGGTAATGGGAAGCAGATTTGTTTGTGATGTTCTGTATTTGTGTCCGTGGTCATATAAATGAAATACCCTTGAGTTCGACGTTAAACACAAATAAAAGAAACAAACAAATCCTCCCGGTTTTCCACCGTAATAAGGCAGTGTGAAGTGGAGAATCTGTCGTCATATATGTGAAATACCCTTGAGTACGATGTTAAACACCAATCAAACAAACAAACAATCAAACAGCTAATAGTTCGACAAAAATCATTATCAATATTATTATAATTATCCCTTACCATAATACCACATACATCTAATGATTGATTGGTGTTTATACAGTGTTCATTGGAATCTCAAGAAATAGCAGCACTACACCACCATAGTGTTGGCAAATTGATGGCTCTCCTATGCCGGTTAAAGCCACATTGACTTTTAAGTTTGCACTGACAGAAAGCCTTTCCTCTTTGAAATTTCTTGATATAGGGAATTTCTGGATAATAGGGTCGCACAGACTTGTTGTCACACCATCAATCAGCTCTGAAACTAGCGAGCCCATCGGTCAGGTTAACATCCTCAAATAAAAATTCCTGTCGAACAATTTAATAATGGTGACCATTACCACTAGCGACTGGAACAGGCCACCGAAGAGAAGAAACTGAAAAATTATGACTATTTTAACGCTAATAGCAAAATGATAAAGATGTAAGTTGTCCGCACGGATGGGAAGGGTACAGAGGAATTCCGCTGCATAAACCTGAAACGGAGTGGGGCATACTGAAAAGACATTTAATCAGTTCCCGTCATTTTCATTCACCCAATTATCTGAAACATTAAAGCGGTATGCTGAACAAGTTATCACTTGGTGTAGCGTTATTTTCGGCCAGAAAATTATAAAGAGCTTTGTCAATTTAACCTTTAAAAAAAGACTTCTGTCCACATATTGTCCGTATTTAGCAAGTAGTCTCAAGTAGAAATGTTTCCATCATTTGTAATTTTGTTGGCTTCTTACAAATGTACCACAATTCAATGGGGAAAAAGAGGTCAAGCAATTTCAAGAAGTGATCCGAAGAAAATTGGGTTTTTATGAAAGTGCAAATTAAGTCACGGCAAGTTTCATTTCCTTCTAAGACTGTATTCCCACAGTTCTCATTTACTGTTATGCAATCGCTTATATACTTATTGACCAGAAGATCTTGTTGTTGCCAAAGATATGTGTTCATCCCTGAGGTATAAGGGTGTTTTGAAATGGCAGTTTGAGGAAGGTGGAGTGGAAAAACTGGCAATATTGATGATACGTTACACTATTGTTTCTATGACAAATAAAGGAATAAATAATGTTACATATTTGTATATATTGTTGGATCCGCTATATATGGATGGGTGCGAGTCTGTGCGCGCGTTCGTGTGTGGGTTTGTTTGTATTTTTTGTAGTTATGTACCGATGTTTACTTTATGATATTTACCACTTCCCAGAATGTATTTTTGTTAAACTGGATAGAACAAATTCCTATGGAATTTCAACCAATAAAAAGCTAAGCTCAACATAAAACATTACCATAACTAGTGGACTGTTATCTTTTACATCAAAAAAGCTTAACTTGAATGGATTTCTTTTATTTTACGAGTATAACATATTTATTATTTGCATGTATTTTACGGAATATGGCGATAATAAAACCCCTAAGGGTATAGAACAAGACTATAATATTTTCAACAAACTTGGACCCAAGAAAATCACCTGTACAAAATCCCTAACGTTATGTATCAGGGAGCTTTGCAAAAATCATGGGTGGTTGTTAAAAGGACGAGGCCATGTTGTGAATGGCACAGTGACCCATTTGTGTACCTGCAACCCTGCTGAATGACACACAATTAGCCCTGATTTGTTGTCATGATCCGAACATTCAATAGTAATAAAAACCCACAAAAAATGACTTTAATCTGACATTCAAGTACACCTCTTCTATTCATACGCGAATTCTTGCTTTATTTATTAGCTGGAGCGAATTGCATTAAACCGAAAATTAAACGCCTCAGAATATAGGAAAGAGAATTGCTGCCTATGCTTGAAATAAGATCTCTGCACGCTCCGGTGACACAGCCATTTAAATGCACATGTCATCTTGCCTGTTGTAACTCGGATGGTAAGGCGGCCACAAAACCGATCTGTCAAATTATTGAAAAATAACGAAATGTGCAAATGCTAAGATGGCGCTGTAAACATGAATCACGATTGAATCAGCCACATCTTTGGTTCATCCATCAAACCTATTCAGAAGACCAATTCTTAACCACGTCAATGGTTGTTGTAGCTCACCATCGTAAATTAATATGTTTCCATCTTGATAACACCAATAGTTGTACCTGGTGCATGCATGTAGTTCTATTATTTATTACATTGTTGTCTAAAAATGTCAAGTACAGACTAGTATAGTGCAATGATGTTCTGCTTAGTCTCGTCCTTGTCATCATATCGTTCCCTCATACGAATGTGTACTATGAATCTTGTTGCAGGTTTAAATGGCAAGTGACTCTTGACTTGTGACTATGATTTATTTTCCACAAAATCTTAAGGCCCTTCAACAAACTGCAATTATTGTCAACTAAATCTATTCTTTGTCACTCCATCCTGTTTCCCGGCAATGCTGACTATAAATCTTGTTTCAGGATAAAATGGCAAGTGACATCTATTTGTCAGTGTGGGCAAACAGTGATTTATTTGTCATTCTTATAGCCCAGGAACATATACCGATCACTTAATGTTGTTTAAACATTACACGTTTAATGTATACATTGTTACATGATTAATAATACTACGAAGACCAAACAAACGTTTGGCATGTTACTAAACATACAGCTACTTCCAAATACGTTTACCCGTTGGCCAGAATAGGTTGGGCCTGTGTTGCATTGTCTTCATGTACGACCGTCCGTCCATACTCAATTAATCTTTTTTAACCTTAACTTTGTATCTGAAGAAAGAAACAACCCTGAATCCAGCAATTATGAATGATGACGTATTGTTACGAGTTTGTGAACCCCTTTGATAGTTAATGTTTTTGCAATATAACAAGAAGAGTTATTGTCGTGTAAAGGCTATGTTATAACAACACAAGGAATTACACATTTTGGATTGAATACATATCTGTGCTGCATTAGGAACCTCACGAATCACGAGGTGTCTTCGAATTGCTATTTACATAGTAATTTCTTGTTCTTAATTTGTATGTAAATATAATATAAATAAACATAAATACAATAAATTTGGGGCATAAATTTAAGAGAAATGTCACTTCATTTATTAAACTTCACAATAATGATTAACTCATTCACCAAAATGTCAGACATGACAAACGTGACCAATCAATACTACGAAGATCGAATATATATACACATGCTAAAAAAATAAATCAGTTAACACATTACTCTTTTACTGTATTTTAGGCATCACAGATTGAAGCCTGTAATTGCTAACTAAATGTTAAATGCTAAATGCATAAAAAAAAATTACTGTTTTATTTAGGTATTTGTATTTTGTGATGTCTTTGCTGTTAATACACTTGTGTGTTTAAAAAAAAAAAAAAAAAAATTCAAGTTATTCTTGTGTTAACACGGTAGCTGTGTGTTTGACGACAGTATCATCGAATGCTAAATGTCCTTTCCAGAAGAACGAGTCATAAATAACCACTTTGCATTGTAACCTGAAAGAAAACGATTAACAAATAATTATCGGAGTCGTTAAAAAGTTAGCAACATCAAACTTAAGAGTATAAAAAACAAAAACAACCTTCTAATACTGATGCTAGCACTATTAACAATTGGTTGAGTGACTATAACCATTTTTTAAATAGACCTGCTTGAAGCTACAGGGGCCAGGTGATCGAAAGAGTGTTAGCCGCTAACACCAGATTAAATCACTAATCACGAATGGTAGGTAGACCTTTGAC
>JAVFBW010058338.1:0-17576 GCA_034783835.1 Mopalia ciliata
AAATTTGAACTAAATAATATATCAACATATTTTTAACACTTTTGTATGATATATTGACATATTTAATATTTTTAACAATTATGTATGTCCTATTCAGTTCATTTTCTTTCTCCTTTTGATGTTAACGGCCAAGGGTGCTTCTTATTGGGGTTGCCTCTAATTGTTGAAAATAAAAATAAATCGTAAATATGTTCACGCCACAGCATAGCCGAAATACCGCTGAATGTGGCGTAAAACACTAATCAATCAATCAATCAATCTTTGCAGAGTCTAGCTAACAATTCAAACAGAAGTTCACGATATAGTTAATTCCCTTTTCCAACCTTTGTTTCCACCAGTAGTAGGCCTGCACATTTTTTGCAGGATTGTTCACAAGAGGCCTCTACATCTGTGTTCCAAATCTTTGCCCTGTGCAATTGACTGCTCTCTCCGAATTGTGAACTGTGACTGCGAACTGAATTCTAGCTTCACCGACGTGTAAAACGTCAGATTGACACCCAATATCGAAACCAGTTCAGACGCCACTACGCTAATAAATGCACAATTTTAATAGTTTGGTTGAAAGGGTAAGGGAAACGAGATTAACATAACTGTGCGGCACGCATATTGTCAGTTTGTCAACCTAGTAAAATATTTAGCCCAATGGTCCGGAAACAAATTTTGCGTCATCGCATCTTTGTCTCTTGATATCTTTGCGTTCTCGCATCTACGCGTTCTCGAATCGTCGCTTCCTTGCACCTTCTTGCCTCGAATCTTTGCGTCCTAGTTCTCGCACCTTCGCCCTAGCATCTTTGGTCATCGTCTTAGCGCCTATGGATCTCAGTGCTACCCAAATTCAAGACAAAAGCTGTTGGAGAATCTATAGTAGGCCAAGTGCGTCTTAAGTCGACACTAGATGACGTGGGTTTTTGAAAATGATTAGGGGTTAAACCAGCAAAACCAATGGCCTCATTTCAAATAAAAATTTATTTTTAATTCATTATATCACATTAAACGTTATTTTATATCAGCTTGGTCGAAATACACGCGTCAGAAATTTGTTGTCCTGTATTTTGTTCCAAATGACGTGTCCTCATATTATTTGACTGTAAGATCAGGTTTTCATCACGTAACAGAGCACGCCGGAAACGTCATATAACGATTTTGTCCTGTATCAAAGTATATAGGAAACGTGATGAAGACAAACCGAAACTAGCCAATCCTACGGCTGGGGTGATTATTTTTCTTCCCGTTATAAGCTCACCCACCGCAGGTCTTCGCGTTAAGAAGAAATCGATTTCTGACGTTTTCGGTGAGCTGTGCTACATGACAAAAAACTTAATCCAACACTTCAAATAATTTGTGGACCTGTCATTTTGAACAACATGCACGACGAAAACTTTCTGACCCAAGCATTTTGTCTAAAGATCACGTTAGATAACAAAAGCTGACGTGAGACAAAAACTGTGACGTGGTGTTTTTAGAAATGACGCGGTTTTATTGGCTGGTTCAACGCCTAGAAAATTTTAAACACTCATGTCATATAATGTTGACTTAAGACGCAATTGGCACACCATAAAAGTCATACGTCACAACTTAATCTAGGTACTAAAGTGCTGCTATTACGTCATGGTCGTTTTTCATGTGGCCAGTGTGAACAAACAATGAAGCAGAAGGATGACACAGACACGCCAATGCTAAAGGCTGACAGTAGCAGCTTTTTAAAACCCTTATAATGGAAAAGCAGGCTCTTAGCCACTTCAGCTAAAAATCGTAATTGAGAAAAAATTGAAACGTTGCCAATGCAAGAGGTGCGTGCCTTTTAATGGAGGGAAAAACACAAAATGACAAATTCTTAAGTATGAATTGATTTTGCATGCCCATCATTTAAACGCGTTTTCCAGACAAATAATTATATTTTGTGATTTTAAATTTTGTTATAAATATTAGTGTAATGTACACAAAATCATGGTAACTACATCAGGAATGGTTCTGTGTGTACACGTTTTATACTTATACGACCATGTTGTGAATTTGCATATTGGACCAGTTGGGTACGAAAAAGTTTAGGTATACGAAACGGCAATCTACATGTACCGAAAACTTGTGGTACGAAACGGTAAGGTATGAAGAGGTTTGGGTACAAAACGGTAAGGTACGAAAAGGTTTTGGTACGAAACGAAGAAGTGAGGGTACAAAACGGTTAGGTCTGAAAAATTTGGGTACGAAATGAGTACAAAGCCTTTTAGACAGCAACCTTCCTTTCTTGTCAGTGATATATATATGAAATATATCTAATACGGTATAAGGCACCATTAAAAAAAAATAATAATAATAATTAACCCCATATAGAGACCAAAATATATAGATGGCAGTCACTGCTATATATGTGTATACAATGCATAAACCTGGTCCCGTGGGAGACCTCGGCATCATTACTTCCACATGACGGGAATGCTTTCATAGATGACATAAATTGTAATGAAAAAAACAAACACAAACGACAGGGGTTTGTAACTGGAACATTTTGTTCAGGGAATAGTGAGTAATTGCTTTTTTTGTTTCAGAGTAAATGTGCACAGAGGCGAGAAACTAAAGAGCTTATTTTAATTCACTCCCTCGTATTTGCTCAAGAATATAAAATAACTACATAATGCTGGGAAATGAAAAATTTTCTTTTTCGAGATTTTAATATTTTAGAATGTAATTTGAATCAAATCTCTAAATTGATTTATAGTTGAAAATTCTACGCAAAATCTAGCGGAATGTAATTTGCAATCTGAACGCGATCGATGGTGTGGCAGCAAAAAACCCCAAATAATTCCAAATTCGAAGTGGTTTCGTTTCATTACCAATAAAATAAATTTATTAAATTCATATATTCTGGTACAGATCCGGCTAATTAAAAGTATTAAAACCAATGACTATATCAGGTGTGAAAAATCTAGAAATAGTGCCTTTGTATTCCAGGTGTAAATTACGTTTTTGCTCATCAGAAAAGTTATGGACATGTATGCTAAAACTGTTCGTAAACCGTTCTGGTATGTCTTTATTTCAAGCTACCTGATCCTGTCGTTACAGGGGCAGATGTGCTTTACGAAATACACATTTATTTAGGAGCTTGTAATGCGAGATTAACTCGACAAACCACTCACAAGTGTTGTGATGAACATAGTCTTTTCCAATTTTGTTTAGCGTTGAATATGTTTCAATAATTATGCAGTCGAATCGATTTGTACATTCTATTAAATATCGTCATGACTATTTAGGTTGCCTGGCAAGATTTTAATTGCAATGATAATTTGAGTCACCATACTTCCGGTAAAACAAGGAGATGGTATAACACTCCCATTTATATGGATATTGGCTATATGTAGCCATGTTGCCACATATCCTCTACTTAAGGCCTAAACATGATACTTTTTTAACGTTGAAATGCAGACAATTAATCTCACCCCTATAACAATACACCAGCAATTAGATCCTCTGCCCGAAATGTATATTATCTTTCTCTGGTGATTTATTAAATTCCACCAGAGGTGCCAAACTGTTTTATTGTTTGTTTGTTTGATTGGGATTTACCGTCGTACTCAATGACTGTGGATATCACTTCATATAAGCATTGTAAAAGTACTTATGAAGATTGTAACAGTATGCAAAGAAACTGAATTGGCAAACTTATAATAAAATCCGACAGCTGCATATACATTAAATCGTTGCCTTAACCATGCTATGATTTGATCCCGTTTTGTTTTCGCTCATTTTGTTTTTGTCTGAGTCATCCGACAGAGTTAGACTCACATTTACGCTTTTATTGTTCTTGTAAGTGCTCAACATGAATACGTATGGATTTGCATTTTTTGTTTATACTAAAACCATCATATGATTTGATTTTCTAGTATTAAATATAACATTATGTAGTACATACATTACATATACATACATGTAGATACATACATACACCCACGCATACGCACCCACACACATACGTACATACATACACATGCACCCACGCACGCACACATACACGCATACATGCATACATCAAAAAAGATATTACACAATGCCGTGAGCATAAAGACAGTAATATAGTATTGGCATTTACTTATATGCAACATGCTGATTTATATGATCTGGACATGTTAGTGGATATATAGTGGCCTACAATATAACGTAGCCTATTTATACTTTCGTCAAATATAGAGACTCTTGTAAAGTCCTTCAACAATAATTTTACAAACCAACAAGAACAAATAATTTCAACTGGTCACAGCTTTTTTATTCAAAGTGTACAGTAAACGATTTTAAGGTGACTAAACCACTGTGAGCTGGCCGAGGACCTACATTCGTGTTTTGGGCAAATCAGCTCTTTAAATACTAAGCACATAAATGCATGATTGGATGCAAAGCCATAGAAGCGAATAACTTCTTAGGATAACCAAGCGAGTCCGTCTGCAAGCCATGGTAGCGAATAACTTCTTTGTGCATAATAGAGGAGATTTCTTGCAAAGTCATGGCAGCTAAACTGACTCCTTGGACAACCAAGCGAGCTTGTGTAGTAAACCCTGGCAGCGAATAACTCCCTCAAAAAACCTAGCGAGTCATGGTATCGAATAACTCCTTTTGGGAGTAATATTGGAGATTGCGTGCGAAGGCATGGCAGCCATGATAACTCCTGGGGACAACCAAGCGAGCTGGCGGGCCAATTAAACCACGGTAAATAAAAAATAAATACCTGAGTTGCCATTTTCACAGCCAAGAGGGATCAAGTAAAAATAGGAGTATTGGCAGGCAACTTACTATATGCCTGTGATTAAACAAGGCCATGCGCAATTACTGTAACTGTTGGTCCTTGTGGAAACTAGTTAATTATGATCATAAGGTCCCAAGCTCACAGAAACAAAACACCGGTTGGTAAGGCTGTGACAGACAATCCACCTTCAGTTCGGTTCTGAAACAAAGGAACTGACAGAGAAATAGTCTTCTTAAAATCAACTATAACAATTGCATTATAATATTTACAACAAGCGAGACAAAACATTGGGCCTGAAGAAACATAAGACACCAATTTTTACCCATACTTGCATACTTAAGTGATCGCAAATGAAAAGGATTTGAATGACGTGATGCAGAAACTTTGCCCGGTACCCAAAGGGATAACTACGCCAAGAAATGTGTTAAGGGAGATAACTTTAGCTCCCCTGAAACGAACAGTAAAATTCTGTTAATAAATGTGTCTATCATAAAACAGAATAAACCTGCGCTGGACTATGTATAACTGGCGTTTTAGCAAAAAGTGTAAGACTGAATCCTCAACTAAACTGTTGTCATTTAAACCAGAAGCATGACGTTTAAAGCGACACATATACAAATTAACAGGGTAATGATCCCACAACAAATGACTTCCGCCCTACGTGACTTTAAAGATATAGAAGGCGAAGAAACTGTAGGTGTAAACTGGTGGAAAAATCTACATCTCTCAACATTATCCCACTCATATTGCCACCTTTGTATTAACTGGCATTTGGCTACTCTCCTAATTGCTGTTTACTTATCTCATTCATATAAATGTTTATCAATAGTGCTGAACTTAAGTTTAACTTGGCAACCTAAATGATATCCCGTCAGTGTGAATTATACACGTAGCTTTGCTGCTTTTATTTCAGCCAGGTGAAATACATTTATCACTCTTACACATTTCAATATAAAACCTACGTGAACTAGACGGTTTGTGATGTTATGTCTGAAAGAAAACAACATGTGACTTATTAGATTTGTTAAGATTTGTTCCATTTTGCAAATTGTAAAACAAAATTATCGTATATAACCAATATGATATAATTGCTCATGCCAACGTTCCGACAACTATTGTCCAAATTGCGACAATTGCGTTGGATGGTCATGGGTGACTGCTATTTCGAATACAGTCACCCCAACTATGATGCTACCTATGACAACTGCTAGCACAAAAGCTGTTAGGTGACAATGCCTCATGGAGATGTCTTACAACTGCCTTATGTCAACGTAAATTCAGCGGGAATTTTTTTAGTCCTCAAAGTCGAGTGCAGATTAGGTGATCAACGAAATCTGCCTGCGAAAATAATCGCACAAATTCAGACATACCTGATCTCCTGATACGATAGATGTCACAAACAAGCAGTTATGTTGATCATATAACTTTAATCCTGGATTGAAACAAAAATCTGGTTTGATGCATTAACAAGTCATAGCACGTTTGCTTGTCTAAGGTTTACGTTAGGATAGAAAGTTTTCGCATTGGTATATTGATTCTTTTTCATGGTTATCGCCTTACAAGCAGACAATTATAATGCTCTAAAAGCAAAACAAGGCGCCTGTTTACTTATTTCTTTCCCTGTCTGGAAAAGAAGGCCTTTATTTCCGATAAGGCAACGTAACACAACGAAATAATGATAATTAAAATGTTCTAGGGGGGAGACTAAACGGAAGAGAAAATAGCTGATAAAACGAAACAGACTGTTAAATTGGAATTATCATTGAGAAATGGCCAGGGAACTTGGTGGGCGGTGTTTTCCCAAGCAACCAATCGATAGTAAATTACCTGGTATTTGGACGAAAGATCTTCACAAATGATACTGCATGTATAATTATTCGATCATTGGTCTTCAGTGTTGTCAAGTCTTGTTACATGTTCCTAATCAGCTATTAGTCTTCAGTAAGTTATAGTTTCTCAGAAACATCCAGGGTATTAAAACTAGTAGCATTTTGTTTTGTACAATGACTAGCTTACTTTTTGTGGTCGCAAAATAGTCTACTGGGCCTATGTTGCAAATGCCCCGCCGCTGTATATCAAAGATATTCCAAGTTTTGACCCGCATTTCACAGTAACACATTTGTTCAGCGGCAGGATATTTTCCATAACTGTAGTTATTAGAGTTCGGACATGTGGCTTCCTGAGATTTAACTCAAACATTCAATCTGCATTGGTATCGAAGACGGGAACTGTATAACTAAAATAGTCATATCCATGTTAATCGTATGAACCTATAATCCAAACAGGTGAAGCTTTCAAAGAACAACAAAGGCCATGGATGACGATACTTGTATGTATGAATCGAAGATCCAGGCAGATGAAACGATTCAAAGAATAAAAAAATGCCGTGGAAGACGACGAAACTTGATAGCTTAAATGTTCATATCCACGTCAATCGTATGAACCAAAGATCTAAACAGACGAAAGGATACAAATAATAACAAATGCTATGGGAATACGGCCTCATCTTCGACTGAGTGGGTTAATTAATCAGCCTTAATATTGTCACAATTGGCATAATTAAAGTGTTTCTTAAGTGAATCTTACATTCAGCAACGTGCCTAGTACCGCATGTAGTTACGTGTAGTTACATGTAACAAGTGGTGATTTGGCGTTATCTACATGTATATTGCACGTCAAGAATTATGAGGTATTGTATTTTCGTGACATAACTGAGTGAAATGAGGACATGTCAATAATATAACACCACGTTCAAGTAAGCAGTTATTAAAATAAAGGAAAAAAGGGCCAAATACGCAAGTCCCTTAACGCTTAAACGGAGAAGAAAAAATCGATTGACTGGAAGCTAAATGAAGTGTTGTTAAAATATTCTGTGTTTAAGTCTGTTTGGAGTTTGTTCAATTATGAAGCCACTTTGTTGCGTTAAGTAGTAGTATGTAAGATGTCAAAGTCTGAAATGGCATCGTCACAAAATGTGTTAACCTGTGTGTAACGAATGTTAATACACAAAAGGCTAAGGATGAAAATCAATCGATAAGCCATCGAGATAAAAGCAACAGAATAAGGATACTTGATAAGATCTATAGGAACTGTTTACATTAACATGGACCTTTTATTATAGCCGAAGACAATTGATTTGGAATCTATGAAAAGCAAAGTGGAAGAAAAGTAGATGGTCTCTTTGTACCCAGGCAACAGATAGAAAATAATAGTTTCTTTTGAAGTGTATTGATAGGATTTTTTTACCTGCTAAAGGAGGTTTATGTATTCTATATCAGCCACCAATGTAAGGTGTGTAGAGAGCTTGTTTATGTAAAAGTACTGTCATCACACAATTTTATACTTCCATTAAAAGATATGACAGTGCTGACTACAAACGGCTATTAGATTAACGCCAGTCGTGAAATACATAGTTAAGAGCATTAATGGTGCTATTGCTTTGTTATATGCTTCATTTACACTTATAATTATCTGATGACAGTTGTAGGGTAACGATCTCAAATCGAAGAGACAGTACTGAGGAACCACCGACGTATTGGGAATGCGCTTCGTCTGGACGAATCTGTGTTGCAATAAAGTATGTTTAACTGTGGAGAGACATATCAAGTGAACCTTCAGAAACCACTATATCAATTGAAAAAGCCATAATTAGAAGAATGCAATATGTAGTTGCACAATCAATAAAGATTAGGATTCTAACTGATCAGTACTTTTCAACATATAACGTTTGTTCTTTTATTTGGCCTTCAGTAGAGGGACGAGAGGTTTGGATACAGCATTGGGAAATAAACTCGTCCCATGTTATCTGCCTTTCCTGCGAGGCGTTTTACGAAAAACCCTTGTTAAATAAATTGTATTCTGGGTGTAACATAAAATAGTTCATGCGCATCAATGCCTATTTGCAATGCATTTATTTCATTTATATATGAAAACGATCGTGTTATTATGCACTTTACCCTGTCGAACACAAGTATTGTACCAGAAAATCATCTGTGCCCTGTAATATTTTTTTGTCGATATTATATATGATGACACTTCGCTTAATAACTTGCAATCTGATTCACTCTCTCAAGTAAAAGGCTCGAAATATGAATAATGAAATAAAAAACGATATGATAATATGCAGCCGAGTTACTTTTCTCAGAAGTTTTAGGGTTTAGATTAAATTTTACAACAGCTGATCACGTAACAGCGGTGTATTATTGTAAATGTTTTATGGGAAAAAGTATTCTGATAATTGCGTTTAGTTGTTCACATTATTCTACCATATGGGTGAAGGAATGCATATTTTCAGTCACCCAGTTGGTAACATGTAAAAACAAAACACTTCGACTCTGGACACTTGTCCTATATTTGAACGTTGACCCTGCGGAGTTTAAAGCATATTCTGTACAGTAAAGACAGGATTAGTTTCGTTTAGATTTTATATATTTTCTGGCCAGTCCTTGTTTGCTGAAGAGATGTCCAACGCAATGTTGTAATTGGTATTCCAATGTTAGGTTTGGCTTTGGGATGTGCAAGATATTATCTCGGTGTGGTTTCAGTTTATAATATTTTCTCATTTATTACTGTAAATAAAGAGGTCTTAACGTATTTTCCAGAAAGATTTTCAAATGAGCGTGCCGGCGGCCGTGGCTCAATGGTAGCGAGTGAGCTTCCTGAACCGAACATGCTTCGATTTACGGTTCACGGGTTCTAGTACGCCTTTAGACCATCAGGTATATGAGCGAGTCACATGTTGTGGCTCCGGCAATCGCGGGAGTGGTTTTTACGAGGTTTCCGCCCGGTTTTCCACCGTAATAAGGCTGTGTACAGTGTGAAGCGACAATCCGTCGTCATATAAGTGAAATACCCTTGAGTACGACGTTAAACCTCCAATCAAGCAAACAAATCAAATGAGCGCATACTGATATTGACCGGCTTATTGTTTACAGTGAGTGTAGCTTTGCTCTGTTGGTATCCATGTGTTTGTTTAGCCTCATGAAAACACCCATTCTGGTCTATGATATGAGGTTTCATCAGCCCTTGAAAAGAAAGTTTATGAAAGAGACAAACGTAAGAATGCTCTTCTGTGGTTTGATTATCATATGAATGGGCGGGACAAAACTGTCATATGCACGTTATTTAATAAACTACTATATCACAATTTGTGATTTGTCAAATACAGACGTTTAGAAAAACCCGCTATGTTTTTGTTTAGATACGGGAATGTCAATGACCATTGTCAAAATACGTAATAGGTCACAGTTTGTAATTTACCAGTAAACACTGAATTTCCAAATTTCAGAAGGGATTTACATGGCAACATACATGTATTAATCGTAAGTTATATTGCCATTATACCACAGTACGTTTATTATGTGGTTAGTAAGCAAAGAATACTCAAGCTCTGAACAGTTATACCATTAGCTTGTATATGTAGAAACGTGGTATGAATGACATCGATGTGTATAAATGTGCTTTGTGCTGGATAGGCAAGTCTGACACTTCTGGCGCTTTCCGTGTGTAAAAGATTAGCATTGTTTTCGCTCACATAAATTCGTGACGGAACCACTGTCCACGTTGTCAAAAACTTGGCTTCAGGGCTGTTTATTTCTTTATCAAGGTAGCTCTATTGAATTCCACGGAAAAGAAATGGATTACATTCGTCTACCCTTTGATAAAACGGTTTTATATAACTACCCACAGGGATTAGCGAATTGGCCAACGCTCAAGTCAGAAACGAACGATGTAGATTCCTATGCTGTTCTCAAGTTCATATACTTTTGTGTTCCTAAATAATTCGCTCTTCTGATTAAAGCACATCATAAAATGACTGACAAGGATCGTTGGAAATATATTGGCATGCACCAAGTAAACTCAAAGTTTGAAAAGTTATATGAGAAGTCAAATACAAGACAGGAATATATCAAACGCTGACACGTTTAACTATATATTTAAATAGTAGCAATACGATTCGCTATAGGAAAGCAGTATCATGCGTTCTGTTCGTTTGGATTCTGTTACATTTTTTCAAGAATCACTGAAAAACACAAATGAATAGCCAAAGGAAAATGCATGTTTCTCTCCTAAAAAGTATACAAATATATACAAGCAAGGGCTTAATACGCAAATAGTGTAATTCCGAAGACAAACAACGTACCGTTTGCTCAGTATGCTGACACTTTATCTTTTCATCACCAGGAGTGAGTAAAATAGACTGGAAACATTCCTTTCTTTAGGCCCCGTGAGGGATCGGGTGGACCATGGCCGTGCAGAATACTCCCTCGGCTTCCTCGGTCGATCGTAAGAGGCGAGAAAAGAGGTTGCTTTCTGTTGTCCTGGTGTTCGCAGAGCTAAAGGGTAACAGGAAGAAAATTTGTTTGTAATGTTCTGTATTTATGTCCGTCGTCATTTAAGTGAAATCCCCTTGAGTACGACGTTAAACACCAATCAAACAAACAAACAAACAAACCCGGATTTGATTCTTGACCGTCTGTGGAGGATATAGGGTCCGCTACCGGTGCAATGTCTGTGTTTTCACCCAGTTTTTCTGATCCATTAATAAATAAATATGGTGCAGACGAAATAAACTGTTTTTCATTTTGTCTGTATAGGCTTTATGCCTATACAATTTAAAACAAATGAATAAATTAAGGAAAGATATGGATTTGGTAACTAAGATATTCGACAAAGACATCTAGTAAAAAAACGTCAAACAAGCACGTGGAAAAAGTAAACGGCACGAATGTTTTCCCTGGATATATTAGTAGACATTAATAGTCCCATTTATTTATTTATTCTCAAAGTTATAGTCATAAAAAAATATTTGGATTTGTCTCACGTTTGTCGTGTTTACATCGGTTATCTCAACAGAACTTCATTGTTTCTGTTGTAGAGATATCTATCTTTATAATCTCCCAATGAATTACATTTATAAAATGTTTAAACAGAAGTTGGCCTATAGTACAATACTGACATGTCATGACATTTGTTCAATATATCCAACGTTACAAATATAAAAGGACTAACTGCGTAGAGTCCAAAAACCAAAATCAAAGGATACTTGCATAGCTAATGGAATACATTCAGTGTTATTTTCCCAACATTTAATCGCCTGGAAAAAGAACTATCATTGTGTTGCAAAAGTAAGGCCTATGCCTTGTATTTGTATTGATAATTATTTAAATGTTAGATCGTGATTACAAGACATGTAATCGGGATTACAAAGCATGTAATTGTGATAACAAGACGTTTAATCGTGATTACAAAGCATGTAATTGTGATTACAAGACATTTACTCGTGATTACAAAGCATGTTATTGTGATAACAAGACATGTAATCGGGATTACAAAGCATGTAATTGTGATTACAAGACATGTAATTGTGATTACAAAGCATGTTATTGTGATTACAAGACATATAATTGTGATTACAAAGCATGTTATTGTGATTACAAGACATGTAATTGTGATTACAAAGCATGTTATTGTGATTACAAGACTATTACTCGTGATTACAAAGCATGTAATCGTGATTACAAAGCATGTAAATGTGATTACAAAGCATATAATTGCGATTACAAGACACATAATCGTGATTTAAAAGCATTTTATCGTGATTGGAAAATCTGTAGAAAACCGATATTAAATGAGGAATCCAATTCCAAATTGTCCTTATTAAAATACAACCACAAGAGCATTCTAAAATCCTCAAATGACCTTCCCTTCTAACCGCTACAAACCTCACCGTTTGTTAAAACAATAAGATGTGTACATATACATATATTTCTTAAAGAAATCACAATGGCAGATCGATAAAAATCGATGAATCATCTTCTGTTCTAGATAAACTCCCAGATCCATGTTTCTTAATAAAACTTATTCTCGATTTTGTATTATTGGTAACCTACATACATCTCGAGAGAGAGGGTAATGACCATCAATATGGTGTAAAAAGTGTTGTTAGATAATGCAGCTTACAAGATATTCGGCATGGGTAAGGAATAAATCAACCTACAAATTAGTGATTCAGAGATATAGATGTTATCAAATGAACAGGTCTGTTAAAGAGAATGAGTGTTACAACCTGTCTGATACATAGGAATGTTTCGCCTTTAATAATCAGTAGGTCATTTAGATCTTTGCATGCTATAATGGGTCTTTGTGACTTTTTTTTTTTTTGGCAAACAGTTTTGAAATTCCTGTAAAATGATTCTAGCAAATTCAAAAGCAAATTCAATTCAAATGGACCACCAGGATGAGATTCAACGTTTAACTGTCTTTAATAGTGTATGAAGGTTAACTTTCCTGCTTCTTGCTTGTGTTAGTGTCAATTGTCGCGTGAAAAAGGTTGCTTTTGGACAAAATAAACCCCCAGAGACAAGTTAAACTCCCACAGACAATATAAACTCCCACAGACAATATAAACTCCCACAGACAAGTTAAACACCCACAGACAATATAAACTCACAGAGACAATATAAACTCCCACAGACAAAATAAACACCCAGAGACAATATACACTCCCAGAGACAATATAAAATCCCAGAGACAATATAAACTCCCAGAGACAATATAAACTCCTAGAGACAAGATATGATATTCGACATGTGTTTAGAATTAATCAACCTACAAAGTGGTATTTAAAATAAATAGGAATTTACCACTGCGAATTTCCGCTAAGTTAATGAGATTGATAGGTACAAGTTATCTGATAGAAATGGAAGTTTAGCCGTAACGAGGATGGTATGTGTGCAATGTTAAGAATGTGCCTGTGAAATTAGGGGAGTAATGCAAGGTAATCTAGCATCCTCTGTCAATCTGATTTGAAAAAAAAAGACAATTTGATTTGTTTAACATAATTTTTTAGAATCTACCTACCTTAAAGAAATATTATGAGGAAGTACATCGTATCTTTCAATGTCTCTTAGAGCAATGTCAACAGCCGATATACTCGTTCTCATTTCAAAATCCTTAACAAAATCATTTCCCGGAAATAAAATACCCATGAATAAATCCTTACAATGAACTTCTTGTTGAATGAAATTAACAAGAATCCAGATAAATGCACTCATTTTCCATGGAATAAGAGAGATATCGCGGTAAGCCTGGTCTTTGTAAACACACATTTTGAACTTGTACAGATTTCAGCAGCAATAGTTGAATTCTATAATCCGACAAACAGTTGGCCTAACTGTCAAAGCGTATAATAAAGGCTACCTCAACACTTACGGAGAATTGCTCAAAAGTCTTCTTGGTGTTTAACAAACTTTTGCCTAAAGAACAAATATTTACAAATGTGCTTTAGGTTCTTCGATAAGAAATATTACAATATGTGCTTTCGATGCCCAATGACGAATATTAACATATCTGCTTTCAGTTCCGTAAGAAGAAAAATTAAAAAATGTGCTTTCGGTTCTTGAAGAAGAAATATTAACATATTTGTTTTCAGTTCCCAATGGAGAATATTAACATATCTGCTTTCAGTTCCTCAAGAAAAAATATTAACAAATGTGCTTTCAGTTCCCAATAACGAATATTAACATATGTGCTGTGTGTTGAATAATTGAAAAATATTGAATTGTGTTTTGAAGGTCAGTTTGTAAGATGTTTTAAATTCTTGGGTATTTCCACGGTTATTATATGAGCTTTGATTGCGGAATTAAAAGCACAAAATCGCGAACAGTAGATTAAGTCAATTTGCATTCGCCATCACCGGAGTTTTTAACACAAATATTCAACCAGAGTGAATGTTTTTCTTGTAATCTGTTTTGCTGTATGGAAAGGACGACGAATCATGAAGACCATTTTGAAAATTCCTATCTCCAGAAAACAGAAGGAGCCTGTATAACGGTATCCCGAAATCCGGACAATGGATTCAGGCCTCAAAGATTCAGTTTAAATTCTTCTTCTGATTCGCATACAAATGGCTATTAATCAAATATTGAATCCTAATTCACACCTTTAAGTAAAATCGAGTCCCATTTGTGGTAAGAGGCCAGAAGTCTTGAAAGCTTGATTTGAAAATGTTTAAATCCAGACACTGTAATTAAATCAATTGTAGGAGTGAAACTCTAGCATTCCCATGTCTGGCACGTTCTCTGGCCATTCTTGGTACTAAAATACGACATAGTCATGCAGCTATAACTGTATAGTTACCATGCGTGTCGTCTGAAGAGATTTGAAAACCACATGAGTCCACGAAGTCCCTGTACTTACTGACGAGTTTCTTGTACACATAGCTATCCGGAAGCGACCCAACAAGTTCCAATTTACATTGCACTAAATGAAAATGAATTTGGTAGTTTGTCACGCGGTTACAAACAACCACCAACAACCAATACGGAGACGTTGTTCCGAAGCGGCTAAATAAAAGTCATAAATATTGTGCTAATAGGATGAAATGTAGGGCACATCAGGAGGTTTGATTGGTCAAACAATCCAAAAAGAATTCGCTTGAGAAATCGTTGCCAGTATTCCTCGAATTTAATTGGATGTCCAGTCTCCCTTGGATGTTGTTTAATGCTCTATTTAATTTGATTGGTGGCATCGCATCCACGAACCTGTCTACCTCCTGCAGCGCATAAAATGGAAAATCGCGATAACTTAACACGCGTCAAATTTTTACACGGGGAAAGATCGGACAACACGTAGGTGTTTGTTTGTGTTTACAATTATCAACTTACATTCCATCGGGATTTTGCCAGAAAGTTAAAAGTAATATTTTTTCAAATCCTAATTAAACCCATAATTAGACTCATACGTGGGTTGTATTTAATGAATAAAACAGGAATTCCTGAGTTAATGCACGTCATGATTAACCACACGAGCTGTCGGTCAACATGGCGCGGCCTTTCTCAAGTCATTTAAACACTGTAATATGTGTATAAATATTAGGCTATTTAAAACCAAACGTTTGTCGGAGACTTAAAACTTCTCATACTTTTAACATACTAACTATCGGTAAATATACACTCTTCACATAAACCATTATACTTCAGTCGTGAATATCAAGTATATGATTCCAGCAGTATTTCACCCTAGTTTTCACCAAAACTGAATCCGAAATAAATATAATATTGAAGATGTGACATAGGTGCCCTATACCTTCTTATTGTGTGTTGGGGTGGGGGTGTGTGAGGGTGGGATGGGGGTTGTATGAGTGTGTGTGCGAACGCGCATGTGATGGACATTTCTGGCGACTTATACCTACTAATTTGTGTGTGTGCCGTGTATGATTTGCGGAGCGATTGCAAAAATTCGATAATAAATTGCAAATGTGACTAAAATCAGACAGAACACAAGAATACTGTTTTGAGACAGCATTTGTATCACCGCATTACAATCTGAGTCATACATCGATGAGAAAATATCACAACTTAACCTAGTCCAGGCTTAACATTTCACCAATGTACAAAATATTGAATTCTATAGTTAACTGACTGGATCAGAAACATTGGTCAACATGGCAACTTCACCTGTTCACAATAACTGAAAATTATTAACATCAATTCTCGTTCGCCGTCTTGCACCATGATTAAAATTACAAGTTAAACACATTTTAATCAAAGAACATTATTTCTTCTTGCCATATTATATTTGGAGTGCCATTGATGAGAATAAATATGAGCATGCACACTTGTCTTTCGCCTTATCTAGTATAGCTATTGACCCACCTGCCGTCCATCAAATGTAGACTGGTAATATTTAAAAGCCTATTTTTGACTTTTTCAGATTTTGGTAGAGCTAAATAGAAACTTTTTCTTATAACTCGAAAACTTTTGATCGTTCTGAAAATGATATGAAAAGGTAATGGTCGTCAAACCCGCGGCAAAAACAGGGACTAAACCTACAGGTGGTTTTCGTTGTGGCAATACCCTCATAACACTCGCCAGTGATTGATGTACGAAGTCCAATCCCCAAACTCATGCATTTTGTTCCCGAAAACCTCTTAAACCACACTCTCCGAAATAATTGTTCTTTTGTGGTTCTTTGGAAAGGACGATGGTTCTGTATGGAAGCATGCATTGCGACAAAATTGTTCTTTGGTTATGGGGAAAAAAGGATGACATGCTAGTTACAATTGATGTAATATGGTTTATTCCATAATGGTTAACCACAACGGGTTCAAATAGATCCTCAAGAAACGAATCTTTTTTTTTTTTTTTTTTTTTTTCTTTTTGTCACACATTTAAGTAAATCTAGAGAATTTCAAATGGCTTTGGGAAAACACAAGTTTAGTTCTGAAGTAGATCGGAATAGAGATGTAAACCGTGACAACTCCACACAACGCGAACTATGATATCAGTCGATTTGAAGAAAACAAAAATACATGGCTGAATGGCCCCGATCATATGCCGTCCGAGATGATGTGCTTAGAACATTTCAGGACTTCCGAGTGGACTGAGAGGAAATGGGAGGGTGCATATACTTCTAGACCTCTGTTAATATTGGTCATAAATATACTAGCTAGAAATATATCTGTAATTACTCACTCCTTTTATTGATTTATAACCTAATGCCTTTACTGAATGCTACTACTACACAAACAAATGAAAAGAAGATAATGGCTTCGGGCAATGGCCATCCAGTACAGCTCATTTAATTGAGCACTTGGTCAGTGCTTGTGTGATGCCAAACGATCAGCGATCGGTAAACACAGAATCTGACCTTTTTGTGCCAAATGTTATATATATATATATATATATATATATAAGGACCTTCTGGTTAAGGCGAAACTTCCCTCTGTATCAGACAGGTTATAACCCATTCTCTTTCGCAGGCAGATTCATTATTAATCCCTGTATCTCGGAAATACTTATATGTAGGCTGATTTATTCATAACCCATGCTAAATCTCTTGT
>JAVFBW010058449.1:0-10101 GCA_034783835.1 Mopalia ciliata
AGGAATCACTCAAGCCTAGGGCATGATAGTAAACAGGAATCACTTAAGCCTAGGGGATGACAGTAAACAGGAATCACTCAAGCCTAGGGCATGATAGTAAACAGGAATCACTTAAGCCTAGGGGATGACAGTAAACAGGAATCACTCAAGCCTAGGGCATGATAGTAAACAGGAATCACTTAAGCCTAGGGGATGACAGTAAACAGGAATCACCCAAGCCTAGGGCATGACAGTAAACAGGAATCACTCAAGCCTAGGGCATGACAGTAAACAGGAATCACTCAACCCTAGGGCATGACAGTAAACAGGAATCACTCAAGCCTAGGGCATGACAGTAAACAGGAATCACTTAAGCCTAGGGGATGACAGTAAACAGGAATCACTCAAGCCTAGGGCATGACAGTAAACAGGAATCACTCAAGCCTAGGGCATGACAGTAAACAGGAATCACTTAAGCCTAGGGCATGACAGTAAACAGGAATCACTCAAGCCTAGGGCATGACAGTAAACAGGAATCACTTAAGCATAGGGCATGACAGTAAACAGGAATCACTCAAGCCTAGGGGATGACAGTTAACAGGAATCACTCAAGCCTAGGGCATGACAGTAAACAGGAATCACTCAAGCCTAGGGGATGACAGTAAACAGGAATCACTCAAGCCTTGGGCATGACAGTAAACAGGAATCACTCAAGCCTTGGGCATGACAGTAAACACCAATCAACAATCCTTTGGCATGACAGTAAAGAGGAATAAATTCTATGGCATGACAGTAAACAGAAATCACTCAATCCTATGGTGACAGTAAACACGAATCACTCAATCCTATGGCATGACTGTAAACATGAATCCACCAATCAATCAATCAATCAATCAATCAACCAATCAATCAATCAATCAATCAATCAAATAGTCAATCATAACAAGGACTTGTAGTGTATTAGAAAGTTAGGAGTCTTTTGCACTAAATTTAAAAATTAAATTTTAATAAAACCAGGCATTTGAAACTGTCATTGTGACAACTATTGCTATTAAATATTTTACATAAACTGTTAAAAGAGCACAGATAGGCTTCAATTGTCACGTATCGTATCATTTTGAACTCTTCTGATTCAGTTATAAGTGTATTCGCTCTGATCAGCAGTAATTTAAATAAACTAATACATTTGTTTCTATCCTTTGACAAGAGTCAACGTTTTCCTTCAAGGATACATGGTCACTGGGAACAGGGTAGGTCATATCTAAGCCTTTTAACTGGCTTACTGGAAAACAACTATAAAGATTAAGAGAAGAAACGGCCAATGGATTCAGGAAGATCTTAATTGGATGTTTGAAATTTAAATCCTTTTCTAGAAATCTTAGAGAAATTTGCCTACTTTTACCAGAGGCTATAAATAAAGGATCTGTATGTATAATCAATGGTAAGAGTGAGTACAAGTGGGGCAGTGTGTTTCAAGCAGAGTCAGTGTTTTCCAAGCAGAGTCAGTGTGTGTCAAGCAGAGTTAGTCTGTTCCCACCAGCACTGGAAGAACATTATTATTCCAACAGTGCTAAAAATTTCATCTGGTTGTGTTAGTCTGGCTATTTATTGTTTGAGTACCACTGGTTTTTGTCTGCAGTGGGTTAGCATATTTATTCAATTTCAATCAAAGAAAACTTGACATAAATTGATGTGGGAATTGTTATTATCTTTTTTTGTTTCAGAAAAAATCTCTAGTAATGATTCAGATGAATCTGATAAATCTGACGTTAGTCCATCGTTAGGTAACCATAGCAACTGTATCGTCGTTGTTGTCTCACCAATAGGCCACTTGCACATATATGTAGTGACATGTAACTCACTTTGCACACTTTCTGTTTTAATATAGTTCTCTACTGTTAGAGCACCTGCTTCACTATTATTATTTAAAAAGGTCAAATCAAACTTCCTTTTCCTCAAGATTGTTTTATTTTTAAATGTCAAGGGTTCATAACAGTTGTATAAATGGGCCCAGTATAAGCCCAAAAATCCAATGAAAATAATTCAAGTTTGGATTATTTCAATTAATATTTTCTTCTCCAAATTAAAATATTTAATGAATCTTTTATATAAAAATAGAAATGAGGGGGGTTTTAAAATGGAGGAATTTGCTGGGGATCCAATGAGGGTACGCTGTTTGTGATGTCTTTGTATTGTATCTTGGGATTGTGTTGTTGTTGTTGCTTGCCACTGGTTTACATGTTTTCGTCAATGTATTATCCACAGAGTCCACCATCAACCATCAGGTTTAAAAATGTCACATGATGGGGCTTTTACGATCAGTGGGGGATTTGTACAAGGTTTCCTCTCAGCTTTCCACCATTTATAAGCTAGGTGTGAAGTGGACAATCTGTCATCATATAAGTGAAATACTCTTCGAATACAAACTTAAACCCCAATCATTCATAAAAGTTGTATCAATGGGCAAAGTATAAGCCAAAACATCCAATGAAAATAGCTCAAGTTTCCTAATGTTATCTTCTCCAAATTAAAATATTTAATCTTTTTTGTAAAACTTTAAATCGAATTGAGCGGATTTTAAAATAAAAGAATTTGTAGAGGATCCAATGTGGGTACGCTGTTTGTGATGTCTTTGTATTGTATCTTGGGATTGTGTTGTTGTTGTTTCTTGCCTCTGAAGTCAAAGGTGGTTTTCTTCATGCATATGGCTTACACTCCATCATGAGAGTGGAATAACCCATATCTGAACTGTAAATAAGAAGGTTATTTCATTCACATGACTGCGTGCCAGCCGAATTGGTGTAGAAAACTACCCTCGACAATACTGGAAACTAAGACAAGACAGGACAAACACAGGATAATCACAGGACACAATACAACAATATCACAAACAGATCGGCTTTGTGTTGCCCAGTTTAGCTCCATTGGCCCCAAGCATCAGAGATCAGTTGCTCAAAGCTCTGAGTCTGGCTGTTCAAAGATCTGTTAGTCTAACAGCCAGTTAAATGACTTCGTGAAATGCACGTCACGTCATAATATAAATTCATTGTTATGCGACGTCATCTAATGGACTGTTAACTTAACTGGGCTTTGAGCAACTGGCCCCAGGTCCCGGTTGTTCAAAAGTGTATTAACTTTAAACAATTATTGTACGATGTCGCATCACAACTGAATTTCCTTGTGACGTTACAAATTTAAGCCTGACTTAACTTTTGAACAACCCAACTCTGTTGTTAAGTTAACAGTCTGTTAATGTTGATGTTGTGTAAAATGAATTTCTTTTATGACATGACGTCCATTTCTTTGTGGCGGAATATCATCTAACTGGCTGTTAGGCTAACTGCAGCGGTTGTTCAAAGCTCTGTTAGCCTAACAGGCTGGTAGATGACATTGTGTCGCAAAGAAATAGACGTCACGTCATAATAGAATTTCATTGTTACGTAATGTCATGTAGCTGACTGTTAACTTAAACTAGCTTTGAGCAACCGGCCCCAGGGCAACAGGAAAGTTCCCTCCTATGAAACCCCGCTCTCTATAAACAGAAGTTAGTGCTTGGCATATTTAGGTTTTTTAGTTTTTGGTAGCATAGTCCAAGAGCTTTCCTTCCCAGTTTGAGTTGACCATGTGATTACGTATTGTAAGTTTTCCTGTCATACACTGAGAAATCATAATTTCTGAATCTTTACTGTAACACTTGAAATGACTTTAGATTTTAATAGCCTTTCTGTATCTCATGTGCATTTTCTTCTCCAAGCCTGCCACTGTGGCTTACTTGTAGTTATTGTACTAAATACAACGTAGTTAATGAAGTAAACACTAAAATTTCTGAAAAATCTTGTCTTTTTACAGAAAATGTGTTGTCCAATGTATTGAAATCTACAAAACTGTAGTTAATTTTACAATTCATAGCTCCTTCATGGTCTCTTTCATTTACACTTTTGTTTTCTTGTTTAAATTAAAAAAATTAGACCATCACTTAATTTATGTATTTTGAGGCATTACATATACTTTGCACAGTCATTCTTCTTGTATGTTTGTTTTTGTGAGTGTAATTTTTGTACCATGCCCTGGGTTACATGCTTTCTCAATTTAATTAGGCCGACGATAGTGGCTTAGTGGTTTACATGTTTGCTTTACTTTGATGTGTTGTCCACGGAGTCCACCATCAACCATCAGGTTTAAAAATGAGTCACATGATGTGTCCACCATCAGGTATATGAGTCAGCAACATGTTGTGGCTCCCGCAATCATGGGATGGTTTTTACTTGGTTTCCTCTCAGTTTTCCACAGTAATAAAGCTAGGTGTAGTGTGAAGTGGGCAATCCGTCGTCCTATAAGTGAAATATCCTTGAGTACGCCATTAAACCCCAATCAAACAAACAAACAAACAAATCATTTATTTGTTTATGCAAACTGTTGTAGGGAGCTTCCTGTTGCCCTGGTGCTCTCAGATCTAATGTGCAGCACAACGCCAAACGGTTTATGATCCATCCATCCACCCATCCGACTTGCCACTCTTTCCTATAATAAATCCCCAATTTTTGATTACAGAGAAGCGAAATTCAGCTGAGTCTCTGGCTCACAGTTTAAAGGAGGCAGAACTAGAGAGACTAGGGGAGTCTGATGAAGAAGGTCCATTGCCCTACCCCTACTCCAATGATCAATACGGAATACCTATATTAGATCTGAGTAGTGACACAGATGATGTAAGTAAACCATCATGGAAATCTCTTAAAGTTGATAGAATTATGATGATGAATACAAAAAAAGATAAACAAACTGATGAAAAGGTCAATTATTTTATTTTATTTTCTGGTCAATAAATGGTATTTAAATATCATAATTAATACAAAACAAGGAACATGATGAGTTGGTCAATAAATTTATTATTACCTGGTCATACAATCAATCACTGATCAATACTATTTCAATAGAATTTTGATGAGGATTCTAACAGCCTGTTAAATGACATTAGGTAACAAAGAAATGGACGTCATGTCATGATAAAAAAATCTTTATAGCACAAGTTAACTTTAACAGGGCATTGAGCAACTGGCCGCTGGGGCAGTTACCTGACATTGTGTAACAATGAATTTCTCTTGTTTGAGTGGCATTTAGAAGCTGGTGAATTAGTAAGACATGACGACTTTTATGGATGTACAACTTCTGCTACCCAATTATATTCAGAAGTTGTACATCCATAACAGTCGTCATGTCTTAATGAATTTCTGTTATGATGTGATGTCCATTTCTTTTATGGCACTATGTCATCTGACTGGCTGTTAGGCTAAGGGAGCTATTAACAAATGGACACTCATCCATAATCAAGCAGTATCTGGTTGATAAATTACTTAACAACTGACAATTATTATCTTAATGAACCAGTCATTATTTTGTTAGGGATGAATCAAGAAAGTACATATAAATAAAACAAGGAAATATTGCTCAAAGTTCAGTTAAATTAATGGTTTGTTAGATGACGTTGCATAACAATGAATTTCTATTACGACGTGACGTCCATTTTTTTGTGACACTATGTCATCTAACTGGCTGTTAGGCTTTGAACAACCGGACCAATTCCATAAGTTAATTATTTATTGATAATTAAAATAAAGAAACTAATAAGTTCTGACCTTCTGCTGTAGCCTGTAGTACTAAATTCTGAAATTTAATTAAAGGCCGGGATTTTATTTATTAACTTATCTATTATTAAATGATTCCATTGTCAATAGACAAATTATTTCCTAGTCAATAAATAAATTTCTTGTTTGTGTGGCATTTAGAAGTTGGTAAATTAGAAAGACATGATGACTGATATGGATGTTCAACTATATAATTGGGTAACGACGTTTCGATCTCGATGCTAAGATCGTTTTGATTGCTTGAAAACCAAGCTACCCAATTATATCAAGAAGTTGAACATCCATATCAGTCGTCATGTCTTTCTAATAAATAAATTATAACCATGTCAAAACATAAATTATAACCTGGTCAATAAATCAATTATCACCTTGTTAATAAATAAATTATTACCTGGTCAATAGATCAATTATTACGTGGTCAATAAATCAATTATTACCTGGTCAATAAATCAATTATTACCTGGTCAATAAATAAATTATTACCATGTCAAAACATAAATTATTACCTGGTCAATAAATCAATTATTACCTGGTCAATAAATACATTATTACCTTGTCAAGAAATAAATCTTAACGTTGTCAAGACATAAATTGCTATCAGTTCAATAAATATATTATAACCATGTCAAAGGATAAATTGTTATATGTTCAAGAAACTAATCATTACCTTGTCAAAACATAAGTTATTAACTGTTCAATATATAACTTAGTAACTGGTCAATAAATAAGTGATGAGCTTGTCAGTATATAAATATTACCTGTTAACAGATTAATCATTCATTACCTGATACATAGATAAATTACCAAATGAAAAAATCGTGGAAATACATACATTATTACCTGGTCAGTAAGTAAACTGGTCAATAAAAAATAAAATATTACACAGACAATAATTGAACTATTATCTGGTCAATAAATCAATTATATACTGATCATTATTATACCAATAGAGTTCTGATGAGGAGTCAAGAAAACCTAAACAAAATGAGGAAAAGTTATTACCTAGTGTTGGTCCACCTCAGATTTTACAGGTAACATGGTGTCCTAACCTAGAAGCTCGACCTCCTACTAATTCCCCTGATTAACATCCTGCTCTTAACACTCTCTCACACCTGATGTGTGGATTGTAGGTGATCTACCTATAAGCTGTTGTTGTGTTGCTGTGTAATCTAACCCCCTATAAGACTTACCTGCCTAACATTCTAACTTATTTATTTACCTATCTTTTCATAGCTAGGATATTTGGATGTGTCTAATTCATTATTGATAATCATGCTTGATTAATATTGTAATCATGCTTGTGCTTTCAGGGATCATATCAGTAGGCCTATGCCTTTTGCAGCTTTTTTTGTTGGTCGATTCCTTCTTACCTGTCTCAATAAAAATGTTTTCTATCGAGTATGTATGTGTGTGGGGGGGAGGGGGGAGGGGGGATACCCCTCCACATTTCAAACAAAGACTACAAATTATTGGAAACAAAGGATCTATATTTTTACATTTATTTTATTTACTTGCTTTATGTTCTTCATTGAGCACTGGGATTTAATACAATATACAGGGATATGTAACAGAAGTTTTGACTTTGAATTTCCGACGAAAACACGAAATCTCTTGCAGAGTGCGGGAACTGGCGAGATACGTTACCGGTTTGCAGACGAAGAAAACAATTTGATATCACGCTATAATATTTCCATTTTACATCTTCTATCAGAGAAAAAGACTTAAATAGCCTACATATAAAAGACTATCTTTAATTCCGTATAAAGTAGTATTATAACTCGGAGAAAGAGCAGTTAGGTCAAAAAAGGATCTAGTTGGATGAGAAAAACCTTGTATTAGCAGATAAATAAAATGGTGATTGGGACTCTTTTGGTGTCTCAAACCTCAAAAGCAGTTTTTCATTTACCCCTTGGTTATTCTCGTCAAGTTTCTTTCACAATTCAGATAAATTTGTGTTTTTTTAGACTGCAAAAACTGCGAAAAAAAAAAGCTTACAGTAAATTTCAATATTTTTGGTTAAATTTTGTCCTTGTTGCTTGTGCATGAATGGATTCAATTATACTGATTTTTCCACCTAACTGACATTGAATATTAACAGAGAAGAAGTTAATGCTCGTTCTTATATATTCACATTCCGTATTTGTCAAATATTTATACAACAGAAAGCATGGAGGGAGACAATTATGAGCTATGTATCTATCACCATAGTAACACACATGCCCATCAGCAAATACCAAGCTCACCAGTTTTCCAAAATCTTTAGGGAAACAGATGAAAGAAAGCAATACTGAGCACTAGAGAGTTTATGTGCATTGGGCCTGGATAATGCTAAGCTTCATGTCTTTGTATAATTTAATACCAGGTTTCCATAGTAACAGATAAAGTCTGTAAACAGTTGGGATAATAATTAGTTTTTGTTTGATTTTTTAACCTTTTTCTAATTAGTTTGTTTCTATTGAACTTTCTACTTACCTATTGTTTTATCTGCTTGCATTCCCCTTTTCATCTTCAGATGCTATAGGTAACTTTGTTTAACATTTCTCCATCTATATCTTCACTTGTTGTAACACACCTTTGAATATGTTTACATCAATTTATCATGATAATTTGTGCATAAGTATTGTATTATCTATTCACTTATTTCTTTTGGTTGGCAGAAATTGAGAGATTTGCACTTTCTGTTCTGTTTCTGTCAATATCTTTGTTGACTTTTTTCTTTCTGCATGTTCACTTTTTGTTAAGAATTTATCTTAGATATTTGACCTCAGAAATGGCATGTTACTAAACAGATTGGCTTGTCTATGGATGTGTAAAATTTTAGGCCCATTGTGACTTGACGATACACTTGTCACCAGTTGGAATGGACTTTGTTTAAATTATTTTGCACTATTTGTATACTATGCGTTCATGTTTCCAGAAGTTATTTGCCATAAGTTGGTTGTCACGGTAGCTTCCTGTTGCCCTGGTGCTCACAGAGCAGAGGGGCAACACCAAGCCTGGCCATCTGGCATGATTGTCTTGTAGCTTGGGATTGCCCTGTCTTGTCTTGCTGTTGTTTGTTGTAAGATAGGTTTCCTTCACCTATGTGGCTAGCTTTCTAATATTGGTAAGTTGACACCAAGTTTGTTTCCAACGATATTGCCCCCCTTGAGGGAGCGGGTGGGCCATGGCCCTGCAGAATACTCCTTGGCTTCCTCAGTCGATTGTAAGAGGCGAGAACAGAGGTTGCTTTCTGTTGCCGTGGTGTTCGTAGAGCTAAAGGGTAAAGGGAAGCAGTTTTGTTTGTGATGTTCTGTATTTGTGTCCGTCGTCATATAAGTGTTCGCTAGTGGTAAGATACGACCATAGCGATTCTCTATTCGTCATAAAACTGCAGCTTGTTAAAAACAATATTGACTAAAAAAGCGGATACCACAAGGCATAGAAATACCCTTGAGTACGACGTTAAACACCAATCAAATAAACAAACAATCTAACGATATTGCTAATTTTTTATTAATTGCAGCATGCTGAATGGAACCAGGACTATATGTTTAATTTTAAAGTTCAATGATGTAAAACGTCCTGCATATTATTTTCAATAAAGTTTAAGTCTGTGGCTGTGGCTGAGTGGATAGTGAGTGCACTTATTAATCTTACTTCCATGTATTGACCACAGGATCAAGTCTGTCTGTTGACACTCAGGTATAGGAGTGAGTCACATGATGTGGCTTTGGTAATCGCATGCTGCTTTTTACAGTTTTTCCACCCCGTAGTTAGGCTAAGAACAGTCCTCATTTAAGTGAAATATACCCTTGAGTAGGATGTTAAACCCTAATCAAACAAACAAACAAACAAAGTTTATGTTAAATTTTGTTGATGTTTTTGTATATTTTTGTGAATAAATGTAATTAAGAACAATTTTCAAGTGGGTAACTCCTTTTCAGGTCCCTTTCTATTTCTACTGCATTCGTTTTTATAAACAGGTTCAGTAAACTATACTATTTTTTAACAATTTTGAATTGGATTTCTTTGACAGTATATCAGAGAGTCAGAACAGGAAGAGTTGAATTCCATGAAAGTGGAGGTCGGTGATTTAAATACGGCTGATTATCCACAAGATGAAGAAGGTAATATCCATGGTTACTTCAGCGGGACCTGCGAATTCTGCCAAAAGCCCATTCTTCCATTTCCTACCACAGAGCAACAGCAACAACAACCTCCAGAAGAGCTCTTCTGCTGTGAAGAGTATAGAAAGTTCATAGAATTCACGATTGAAGGTGACACAGCGGGCCAGCCCAGTCAAAGTCTCATTGATGTCAGGCCACACCCACATTACGGAAGTAAACAAGCGCGGAAAATAGCTCAACAAAAAGCACATCAGAGGTGAGTTCATAAAACACAAATGTAACTGAGCACTAAGCTTGTCTTGTTTTAAGGATAAAACTTCAGCAATGTGTATTTTTTTTATGGGGGGGGGGGGGGGGGGGGGACAGTGGTT
>JAVFBW010058559.1:0-17563 GCA_034783835.1 Mopalia ciliata
GGTAACAGGAAGCAGATTTGTTTGTGATGTTCTGTATTTGTGTCCATCGTCATATGTGAAATACCCTTGAGTAAGACATTAAACACCAATCAAACAAACAAACAAATCTATCAGCTACACTGTTCTAGAATTTAAATACTTTCTGTACATCATAGAATATCAGTCGTAGATAAATAAATGAATACTAAATGTTGTTGTTTTTTATGATGTTCAGGTTGAGGATGATGATGATGATTTAGATGAAGGTGATGACGATGATGATGATGTTGATGATGACTGAAAATGGATAACTCTTAGCTAATGTTTTAAAAAGATATTAAATAGTGTAAGATACAATACAATGCCATTATTATCCGAGTTTGTTTTTCCTGTGAATGTCCTAAACGTCAATGTCACACATTAATTTAGGGTTTTGTATCAATTTGAAAGTTTACTGCCAGATTATCTGAAGCCTGAATTTTTTAAAAATTGTGTTCTTTTATGGAATTATTTATTATCATTGGAATTTTTTAATGTTTTGGGGAATTCAAGTCTAATTCTGTGTTTAAAATTTTTTTTTTTTTATAAACCTCTTTGTTTTGCACTCATAATCTGGACTGCCATACATTTGACAAGGATACCACACATCACAGTTGATAGGGCAATATTTCATTATTGTAAATGGGAACAGATTTTGTAAATGGACAGTTCATTTGTACATGTATGTACATTGGTATGGTTATATATTATAACTCGTGTGTTGGGACTCTATAAACAAGATAAAAGTATATATAGTAATTTTTAATTTCAAAATTAATTTAAAACAGGAGATTTATCAATCCTGGCAACAGTACATTAAAAAGCTCAAAGCTATTGATATAAATCCCACCCACTCTCTTGTTTAGAGATTTTAATGGACGAAAATACTATTCTACTTCTATGCAATTGTTACTGTTGTGTTGATTTGAATAAACAAAGATAATGGGAGACGTACCCATTTAGTTTTCAGATTTGCTGGTATGAGAAATATACATTCGGATGCCTGCACATGTGATTTCTTATTTTGACAAGCATGAGTTGATGTTTTACACTATTAAAATAGGCTTCAAATCCATTATCCATTATGATACTGGTGACACTGGTGTTCTCTGAGGACATGTGTCAGACTGTATGTTACGTTTGGAGTGGTTTCATCTTGTTTTTAGAAATTGATTTTCCATAAATCTTAATGTACATACTGTATGTTAATCTCACATTGAAACTTGAATGTTAAACAGGGATGGTAGTTACTTATACCTACAATCTTTCACTAAGTACAATTGATAAATAATATATTTTTTACTCATTAAAACTCAGAATTACCTATTTTAGCTATGCACATGTTAGAATTGACATAGTTTAATACTTGTTCTATGTAAAGTGTGTTTTTATTGACTGTAAACAAATCTAACTTGCAGATGGTTGGGAGTGAGCATCCTGTTGCCATGGTGCTCTCAGAGCTAAGGGACGACTTGAACGCGAGCTGTATGTGATGTCTTCATCTGTATCTGTATTTTGTTCTGTCTTGTCTTTGTTTATTGCCAGTGGCATCGAGAGTGATTTCCTTCACCCATTGCGCTGGCGTGGGGTGCTGAAATGAATTGTTACTGGTTAAATCCCAATCAAACAAACAACTCTTACTGCTAGTTAAATATTTCAGTATACATAACCCTAGGCTGTGATTGTTTCTTACTTTCACTGTGTATTGATTAAGACGTGGTAAATAAGTGTGTCGAACAAGACATTTACATTTAAAATGTGTTTTATACATGTATGTATGTCTCATATTTGCCTAATTATCAAGTTCGATCCTGCATTAAATGATTATGATAGGAAACCATATTTGATCTGATATCAAAAACAAATATTTCCTAAAGTATGGTATTTTAATATTAAAGATAGATTTAATATTCAAGCCTTTAGAAGACCAAACATATTCTAAAAGACACAAAAATTATTCATCTTGCTGTATTGTTTGAATTGTGTAGTTTTAGCGTTCACCAGATTTAAGGCTTTCACTTTTTATTTTCATTTTGTCACATGGCTGAAAAGTTTTGTACTCAAATTAGTTTATGTCCACAAATACATTTTTTATTCAGCCATAGACGCTCTGCTTTTTATGGTCTTGCTAACAAATAATCAGGCATTAGAAGTTAAGTCACATTTTAGTTGTAAATATTTCAGGCGTGATGTTTTCAAGGGAGTGAAAATAAATAGATTTGTCCCACAAATCCAGCTGGTCACTCTTTCTGCCTTTCAAGTCCAGTATATCAGATAATATAGGAACTTTTGAATTTCACATGCTAAATTTCGTTACTGTAGACATATAATTATGCCACATACTTATCAAAGTTATAGAATTTTTTATCATTGAAAATATTGTTTATAAATAATTACAAATAGTCACCTTATCATCCTTTATGGTGCTCTAACAAATTATTACATCCCAATAAGATACTGACTAGCCTTCATTTGTAATATAAACAATGGTGATGGTTGAAACTACTTTGTAAATATATAACTATTTATGTAAAATACAATGAGATAAAGATGGAACTACAATCTTTAAGTCTGTGTTGATTCGTTTTTAGAATTTGGGTATTTCTTATAACGGATTGGGGGCTGTGACTCAGTGGTAGCAAGTGTGCTTCCTGAATTTATCATAACGCGTTGAGCAGGCTTTCTAAGGCTCATTTTTCACAAATCATGACATGAAGACCATTATTGAAGACATTCGGTTTTCTCAGCAGTAACATTCACTGTAAGCTGAGGTCGCTTTATGAAACAAGCCACTAAAAGAGAATAAATAGCCAGGGGAGAATGTTGTGGCATTCAGAAACCCGGTATCTGAATTTGTAGAGTTAACACCTAGTACTGTCTTTTTTTTTTTTTTAGAAATGATGAGCATTCTTCTCCTCATTAATTGTTTGATTGGGGTTAAACACAGTACTTAAGGTTATTTCACTCACATGTCATGCCAGCCAGAAAGGGTGGAGGAAACCACACTTGAACCCTCTGGCAGAAACAATTACAAGATACTGTTGTCCGTCAGCTTTAAATACAACCAGACAAAAGGAAGCCCTTCCAAACACAAGCATCTTCTGTGCGAACGAAAAACCCAAAATATTTTGACATAAAATAGCACCAACAGGATGTTGAACAGAGCCATGCTATGTCATTTTGCCCCATGACTAGTCAACTCCGGTCTGTACAGTTTATTGATATTAGAATTTCCACTGACAAGCTTCGGTACAGATTATTGAAGGATAGGTCTATTAACTTCACCATTGTATGTCATGCTTCAATAGTTTCTTTGTAATGCTACACAGTAAGAGCGACGCTAATCTTGAGAATTGGCCTGCCCAGGTTAAATTCTTATCCTATAAGCTTACTCTCATTCAAACATTAAGTTCCTTTCAGTCTGCTATTGTTTGAGATTGACTTGTATTTATGCAGTACAAGGATATTACATTTGTGAGCAGCATTGATGAGCCAATCCAATAACACGGCAGAACCTATATAGTTATTTTAGACAGAGAAAACTAAAATAAATAAAGCCAGAATCGTTTCTCCTTGTTTACATTAATCACCAAACCTGACTTAACAGCAAGAAAAACTGTTCACAAACAGTTCTGGAGATATTCAATAAGTGTGGTGGACACAAAGACAACATTGTTTGATTGGAGTTCATCTCAAACCTAAGGTGTGTTAACATATTGAATGACCATCCATGAGCCCAATGGGTAAAGATAACCACCATAGACACCACTACCAACAAACAAGACCACACAATCAGAAGCATATACACCAACAGCTGGTTTCTTCTGGCTCATATACCTTATTATTTAGGGCACAGAGAAGCACTCTTTCAATCACCCTCATTATTAATCATTAGAAAAAGGACAATTTTGCCCCACATATCAGAACAATTGTTACAAAGGGACCGTTGCTCAAAGTGCTATTTGATTTATACCTTCTACATGGTGATTACATCCTTTGATTGTCATGTCTTGCTTGTTTGCTGCCAGTTATGTCGATGGTGTTTTCTTTCACCCAATGTCCTGGCATGCTATTATGAGTGAATTTACCTTAAGTATGGTGTTTAACCCCAACCAATCAAACATGCGAAAATATGGATACATTCAAAAAAAGCTTACACAGTAAATCAATGCTGACTCGAGTGTTGATGATTGATTGATTGATTTGTTTACACCACGCTTAAGGGTATTTCACTTATATGATGGGGATGTATTTCAACAATAATTGACACTAGCACAACCGAAAGCATTTTCATACTGTCGGAAACGTTATTTTCCTCCAGTATAAGATTATCAAAACGTTTATATCGAAAGATTTATGTGGAAAAAATCCTGCTGATCAGTAATGTTGTGTTACATGAAGCAACTCCATGTATTATGTATAATGCAACGTCAAAAAGTAAAAAACAAACAACATAATTTTCTAATAAGAATATGTATATGTTCTCAACTGGTATCAAACGTACAAAATTTCTTCCATCAAAATCGCCATTTATAAATACTTTATATATCCATAGTCTTTAGATTTAAATACATGTTATTTTACAAATATTAAATAATTTATCTACTAGTTAGTCACATTTACAACGTATTAACATATTTAAATAGAATTAATTTAATAAGAAAATACTGATTTGTGGTTGTACAATTAAAATGTTTTAATTGTAATAATACCTTAGCAGAAATGTGTGACTTTTACATGCCATAGTTATTATTTAATAATCACAGACACAAATTGGGGAACAAAAAATTCCACCTCGAAAATAAAAGTCCAACAGTTTCTTAAAATAATTAACAAGGCAAACATGATTTTCAATTAAATAACTATATAGCAGACTAAAAAGTTGTCTAATTATCCAGTGAAAATTAGTGTTCATCTACAAATACTATATTGATATATGTCTCATTTCCTACAACATAAATCTATTTTAAACTGTTAAAAATGTTCTATTTTTATTTCTTTCATAACATTTTTAAATGTAAGTACAATATAAATATATTTTCAGCAGTTCACCACAAATTAAATGATTAAAACAATGAAAGAGTTTTGACACATATGGGTAATAGAAAGAAGTTCCTGCTCGAGTTAAATAGCTGACATTGTGGTGTATGATCTGTAGTTTTGACTGTTCAGTGTCCTGAAAGAAAGCAAAATTTCAAATGTTCAAGTATTTTTTTTCTTTGACAATTTTCCAACACCTGCTGTCCTCTGGCTGAGGGTAGTCTGTTTTAAGTCATACTGTCATTACTTGCCAATGACGGAACAATATTTTTCAATACAGCAAAACATTTATAGTTTTATAGTTGTTCTAGTGTAGCCACATGTATTTTAATACTGTTTGAGTATAACCTGTTAATAAGTGAAATACCCTTGACTATGATGTGAAGCACCAATCAGTCTGAACCCGGTCCTATTTAGACCACCAAATTGTGGCAAAAACAAAATGAATTACATCTATATAAGAATATGTTTAAAAGAAAATAACTTCCATGTATTTTAACAGGCCCGTTCACATGGGCACCGCATAACCAGCTTCAAGTACAGGGTTCCAATTCACAAAGCGATCTTAGTTTATGTTTAGGGTAAATTCAGTGACGGCCAGTGTTGAAGGTATAGTGTTGTCATGACAGTTACATTCAACATAAGCTAAGATTGCTTTGTGAAACGAACCCCAGGTTACACGGCACACATGCATGAAACACTATTTGTAAACTCAACTGACCACACCAGGTTAATCTTCATAAAATTGATTGTAGTCATTTATCATCAAACATTTACATCATAATTTCATAAAAGTATTCTTCACAAACCACGATTCTGATTTTCTCATCTTTGTTAAAGTTCATACAACTTTTACAATTATAACAAAAATGCGCTAGAATAGAAAAATATTGACATGTGCTTACCTGTGTACATTTTGGTTAACAATAGATGTGACAGGTGTTGTTTTTGGTCCAGGTGTCGGCATGAAGGTCTTTCCTGTTTTATTCACCACATTAATAGGCCGTGTGTAACGGAGAACTTTGTAAGGGTCAGCTGAGTGCGAAGGGTAAGGGTCAAAGGTTCCAGCTTTCATTCCAGCAGGCTACAGTCACAGCAAAAAGGAAAATAAAACATTAAAACTGAGAATTCAAGATAAATCCTTACATTTCAGGACAGCCGTAGGTATGGGTGAGAGACCAAATTGGTCTCTGTCCAAATTTACTACCCCCACTCCTGTGGCCATTTGAACGTTAGTACATGTAACTTTCACAAAACCTATAACCTCGGAATGAAATTAACAAAAAGCCTCTAACTTTTTCTTTCTGAGAAAAAAATCTACAATTTGTGTTATTCAGATGTGTGTGTACACACACATCACTTCAAAACATCCAGGGCAGTGGCTTGTGTGTTAGCCTACTAATTAGCTTTCGATGTACCACACACATGTTTGACTCATTTCGTAGACCTCAGTTGTTTCCCTTTGTAAAGTTCCATAAAAAATTCCATCATTCACTGCCTTTATTTTTATCCACAATAAAAGGAGAAAGTAAAATAATAAAAAGATGCCATATTCTAGTTTTGTTAAATGTTAATTGTAATATGAAACTTGAAACTCTTTCTACAGCTGTCACTTACCTTTTTGCCTGGTGAACTGGGTTTAAATGGGTTGACCTCAGGTTTTTTGGACTCTTCTCTCTTGGGGCCGAGTGGTTTGTCGGAAGAGTAAGGGTTACCGTCAAAGAATGCCTTAGGGTGCATGTTTAAACGAAATGCACCGCCCTTCATTGATGTTTTGTGAGCAGCATTTTCTTTCTGAGGAGAGAAGGCAATCAGCTTACATGAATGGATAAAAAAATAATCAAATTTGTCCGTTCAAATTGTGCAAATCTACAAACCAAATAACAAAAAAAAATACTTAGAATCAGAAGCTGTTTCAAAAGTACCGGTATGTTTATATTAAAAGTAGCCAAGAAACCATCATAAGGAATGTAAACTGTCATACTTTTTATCTCCATACTAAGTTCAATTTTATTTATAGACCTGTATGCAGTTAAATTTTAAACATGAGAATTCATTAATTAAAAAAGTTAATAATTTCTAATTTCTCTATATGGACCTATTAAGTGAGTAACTTTCGTTTATAAATCATAATTAACATAATTAATTTTTTTAAAAAGTCCAGCCAAAGTTAACCAAAAATATTGAACGAAACAAACTTAAATAGACATTGCCATTTACACTCTAAATTTTCCTATAAACTACAATGCAAGTCCCTTTTTTTCTGCTTTTCTTTTATAGTGAAGGCTTGATATTTTCACAGTTGGATTTAAATATCTAATGTTTTTAAAACCAATAATCCTTAAAAGCGAGTGCCTGTGGGTGCCAGCCTACCTTCATAATATGACGTGGGTTGTCGAACGGGTCAGGTTCATGCTTGTGATACGGACCTATTGTTATTGACAAATAACTAGAGAAAAAGCAAAGCCAAAACACACACTGTTAGAATACTGATGTTACATTCACACACAACTCCAGTCTTGGATTATAAACTTAATACTAATACATTTATTAGATATGTATCAGATATTAATTCAATAATCCATTACTGCAAGTGCTATTGTTTAAAAGTCATGGATGAAAATGGATTTTTGGAATACACCATAATGTACACTTATAACGTCAAACACACTATTCTGACTGGACCCAGAAAACTGACTGTTTCATTTATATCACAAAGATTTGATTTTAAACAAGCTAAAAGCATACAAATGTGCCAGTATGATATATAGGAGTTCATCCATTAACATCCATGATAATAATAAAAAACACAACATCCAACAAGTGCACAATAAATCCCAAAGCTGTATATAAGCATTTTTTGTTTTTGTATATGTGATTGATTTAGCTTTAACACTGTACTTACAGTTATTTCACTCATATAAAGGCGTAATGGGAGGAGGAAACCACCCTCAATGCTTCAGGCCACTAGCAAAGACAACACAAGATAATCGAAAGGTGTAAGACAATGCACCCCCCCCCCCCCCCATCCCAAACAGAATTATTTTATGTTGCCTCTCAGAGCATCAGGGCAACAGGAAGCTCCCTTTAACCATCCATGTAAAATCAGTAAGTGTTTATAAATAAATTCGTGTCTAATTTGTGTGAAGATGAATTTTACTGACTTAACCATACAGATTGTTTTCACAAACAAACAGGAGCAATAAAGAAATTAGTTATATAAACTATGGATATTTAGATTACTAACAGAAAGAAGCTTACAAAACGTTTTTTTTATAACAAAAAAAAACACAACATTTTTGTCTTGTACTGTACATGGACAGACATTAATAATGATTTGATATTTACAATACTCTGCTGTACAACCAATTAAATGCTCGGATAATTCTACCATTTATCTGTATTACAAATAACCTAAAGTGGCGATAAAAGCTGTGAAATGGTGGAAAAGGGTGTATAATTTCTTAAACATAGAATTAAATTATTCTAAAGTAAGCTTTGTTTCTTTGTTTGAATAGGGTTATACAGTGATCTTAAGGTTATTTCTCTTATATGGAGGCATGTCTGACAAATGGGTGAAGGAACTAATAGTTTAGAAAAATGATTGAAAAAATATGTTTGTTTGCATAGGGTTTAATGTCGTACTCAAGGGTATTTCACTTATATGACAACGTGCCAGCCCAATGAATGAAGGAAACCACCCTCAACACCACCAGCAACAAACTAAGACAAGGGAAGACAATAACAGAACAATAACAGGATGCAATACAGATCGATTTCCTGTTCCCCTTTAGCTCTGAGAGCACCAGGGCAATATGAAGCTCCCTCCAACCACCCACTGAAAAAATATGTATTTCAAAATGAAACGTTTAATGTATAAACATATTTTAATGATGTGGAAACATTAAATAAATGGGTGTACACAACACAAGGAAAGAAACAGACAAAAATACAACAGAATATTTTTATTTATTGGTTGCAAGTGACTCACACTGTGCTTAGTAGACACAAGTTTAACGTTAAGCAAAGTGCAAGTTAATAATTAAAAAGAGTGGAATTTAATCAGTGAATGGGGTGAGCTTGAGTCAGGTGTAATTGCGATAACATACCTGTGTCATCTCCTTATGACTATCAAAAGGATCTGGCATGTGTTTTTCATATTCACCTAAAGTTACTTTCACGTAACTATAAATAATTAAAAGATTTGATTATATTGGCTTAGGAGGACAAAAACCCTTCAATGTAACGTTTTTCTCTTCATTCATTATAAATTTCTAATCATCGCATGGTCTCAATAAAATGGTACTATTAATCAATTAATGCTCATGGACTGGCATTGGCAGTGTAAAATATTTATAGATTGATATTTTATATTAGGATCTCTGATCCATAAGAACAGTCACAAACACATATGTGTAATTAGCTCCATGTGAAACAGATGACATATTTGAAAGATAATCCTTATTTTCTCTATGCTACCAAAACACATCTTAAAGTTCTTTTTTATTTCTTTTTATGCCTATAAATTCTTGTGTTAAATGTTTTTTTATTTGAGAGTTGGGATTTTATGTATATAGTTAGTCTCATACTTGTGGATTAGTCCGCATGCAATCAGTATAAAAACTAAGTATTTCATTAACAAAAACCAGATCTCAACAAATCTTTAAGTGCGTTTCTTTTGCTACATATTTGTCACATAAATACATGTAATCTTTACTATGAAAACGGTAATCACCTACTCTCGGATTCAAATTTAAAGCCTATTTTTCTCTGATTGTTTATGTTTGTGGAAAGTGAGACATTTCATCATTTTTTAAAAGTCGACTCAAGATCCCTGCACCTGTGAGATTAATTTTTAGAAATAAATACATTTATCTTTATGTAGGATCTGGTTAAATACACCTTATATAATCTCTGTTTTCTTAATAAAACCTACCCAAATCCAGTTCCTCTTTTCCCAGGGTTTGTCACAAAATTCCTGCCTTGTTTAGCTGACTGAGATCTGGTCGCACCAATAGGACTAAATGCTGCAGTCGGTCCTGCAAACGTACCATAGTGACTGCCCAAACCTGACCTGAAGAAACCAAACCAATGTTTACCATGAAAACAGAATCTAGAACAATTATATTATCTGTAATAAATTAAAGAAAACAAGACAAGTTTAATACACACAGTATAGCAACAACTCTAAAGAAAGATAATGAATTCAAATGAATTCATTAATACACAGAGTAGTAATACTTAAATAAGTAACAATTTTTACTTCAGCAAATATTAAGATCAAAATGCTCTACAGTAAATATTTGACGATGTGATAAAAGTGAACTTATCAAGATGCACTGTCCCTTACATTATAGGAAAAGGCTTAAAAAAATACAAAAAAGAATTTAAAAAACTTACGGCCTCTTTCCTGTATTACTTGGGAAAAATGCTTTGCCAATATTTCTTTTTGCCTCAGACAGCCTATGCAATCTCCTTAATTTGATAGGATCTGAGTATGCTTCTCCTTCCAACACTCGTTGGAATTTGTTATCAAAATAACCTGCTTGTAAAGCTGATCTATCTTTTGAACCACCAGGTAAAATTTGCTTTCCCTTCCCAGCAGAGACATTGAATTGAACTGGAATTATAATTAAATATAATTTATAAGTTGATAATTGTGCAAAATAAAGCTTTACAACCACAAAAATAGCTAATTTAATAAAGACATGTACATCTAATAATACTACTGAACATCAGTGATGATTAAACTAACTAAATAACACCAAAGTTACAAAATTCAGTAGGGAAAATTACTAATTGAAAGAGAAGTTTGTCTTAAGAAAAAAAAATATATAGATCTATACCCTATAACTTCTAGTAGTTGGGACAGAGAAATAGTTTTTACCACAAGGGGGTCTTACATGTCCCAAAATTAGAGTGTCCCAACTTATAGAAGTTATAGGTAAGCTTATATATAATATACGCTTATATTTGAGAAAAAAAAAACAAAAAAACACAGAAAATTTATTCTGTTTTTATTAAATACCTCCTCTTGGTTTATAACGATCCCCAATAGAGATATATCCCATCTCCTGGAAAATTCCAATCCGCTCCATATCTGTTTTATTTGACATGATGATGGTTGGATGGGTTTCTCTTGAACAAGTAGACTAGCTGATAAAAATAATAAAAAATGTATGTTATTTTAAATAATTTAAATAGTGCCAAAGGACAAAATATTGATGTATATTTTTGGAACCAGCTCAACTATTGAAACTATTTATAGTTGTTCAGCAATAGCAACAAGACTATCCCATCACAAAGCTATGAATTACAATCAACTGCTTGTGGGTTAAATCACCACTTCAATGTATTGTACACTCGTATTAATCACAACATGGTTTTATATTATAATGTGCTTATTATTACTAGGTTATAGCTGTATATTATTTGCACCACAAGAAAATATAGTGGGAGTTTAAAATCTGAATATGAGAAACACCGTCCTTCCTGGTAGCATCCATAAACAATTTCGCAAGCACTCAGTTAAACATATATCTTTTAATCCGTAGATGTTTATTGACCCCTAACATTGTAAAACACAGAAAATGAAAGAACACCAGATTATTAGTATATAATTGTGTGATATAAAACTAATGATATTATTTAACCGTATGTCAGAACTATTGCTGACAATGTTTCACAGAATTAATGTAATCAGATATTGTCTAAAGAGACATTTAGGCAGACTAAACTAAACTGTTGTCCATTCAAACTGATAGACAACCAGACACACAGATAATGTCTTGCTCGGGTTTTTGTCTCCTTCAAGTAGTCAAATATTAGGCTACTTCAAAACGTCAAATTTACAGGAATAAGACAAATTCGTTTCTTATATCCTGCCCAGAAAAAAGTTTGCATCGGTAACGGGGAAATGTTCTCCACATTTAAGTGGCTACCTTTCTTAACAGTCAAAACATTAATACAACTCATGTACGTAGTAATTTTCACTTCACTGTTTTCACGTGAGGTTAAATGTTAACTCGTTAGGCCTATGTACACTACAAAGTCTGTGATGTTTTCTACAATCGATAAGAAGTCCGAAAAACAATATGGGCCGGGCATCATGGTCCGTTAGTACATCATGTTGTTTAACTGTCATAATAGAGTAACAGTATATTACCTGTTAATTTCACCTACTTATATACAACCTCTTGGTGCAAACGATTGAGTGTTACCACAAACAGTGATAAACAGCTAAATATTAAAACATAAGACCATGTATGCCATTTCCGTCTTGGCTCTCCACTGTTGTCATAATTTCTATGGAGATAATCTCCTTAGACAACATGTGACAGCACGTAAGCTCTGCCACCTTTGTATCATAGCTATGTAATAAATAATTCCAAAGAAAGTTAAAACTATAAAATAAAACTATATTATCCCATTATGTTAGTGTTTCATATCTTCTTATTTTTTTTGTCAATCTGATTTACTTTGTTCGAAGATTTGTTTAGTGTAAACGAAGGCAGAGTTGTACACCGGAAGTAAATGTCCCTCTAGCGGAAGGGTGTATACGATTTTTGTTCCCGCAATTTATGAGGCTGATGTTTAAATTGGTATAAACTTTTACTTTCATTTTAAAGTACAATCTGTTCATTCTTTTGTCGTGACAGTGGTTGCAAATACAGAACTGTTAATAATTGTTAAATAATTATCAAATTTAACTGTAGATAAATCCCCCTTGGGTTTTGCGCATGGATCAATGTGTGTTATTTAGTTTCGTTTTCGATCGATTCACACACATTGAATTGATTATTGAAGCCATACGAATTAATAAAGCATCCATTTTTCATTATACAAAACGGATTAACAATAGCTGTAATACTAGCATGTGTCACTGAGAAGATATCTCGGTCTAATTGTAGAATTGGTCCGTCACCTGTAAAGTAAGTAGCATATAAACATGCCATTGCCGTAGAAAGTCATAATAAAACAGTCAAGTTTACTTTGCATTTCTGCTAATTAACGGTCAAGATATTTTACCAAAAAGCCTAAATCACAACAATTTATCTGTCTACACATCAGTGTACAACGAACTCCGCCGCCATGTTGTTTCCCAGTTTGACGATATGAATGTCTCCTTGTATAATTCATAACCTTTTTTTTCTGCATTTATTCTTTTATATTGATTCAGGGGATCGGACTTAGGGTTAGGTACCCATTTACTGACAGTATTTTTTTAGTTTTAGTTCTGTTTTATTCATCGATCTTTTACACTCAAATATCATTTCTTAGAGTGACGGACACTCCATGAAAAACAATAGGAGTTGGATTATTGTGTCTATGGTATCCAAAGAAATTCAGAGAAAAATCAAAAATGAGTTTTGACAGACTGGCTATAACGGTGAATCAATAGCAAAACTTTACCATGGTTGATACAGACGGGACCCAGGGCTGACAAAAGAATGAGCCCTATACATTTTACTACATTACATGCAGTTATCTGTCATATACTTCATTGATGTACCAGTACATGGTGTTTTTAATTCACTTGTGCATGAATCAGTCCTGAACAATGAGGAAGGCTCTACCAATCAAATAGGATAGAGCATAAAGTGGGTTTAAGGCCAAGCCAAAGGTCATAGTGTTGTTGTAAAAACTCCGTCATCACTTCGAAACCTGAGCTGCCGTATAGCATTTGACACAAAGTAGTCACTGTTAATCGTCACATTTGGAATTTTTGTTTATTAGTTTAAGAGCTGTCATGAAAATCGATGTTCACATAGTGTACTATGTGTATACAACAATAATTGATCATTCAATTATAGTTGTTAATAATACATTTGAAGCAGGAACTGAAAATCTTGCCTACCTGAGGAAATCCATATGCCTATTAATTGTGGTTTTCTGGGATATCTTTCTTTTCCCAATTTTCCTACTAATGTAATAAATCTGATTGTAAATAACTGAATGGATGTTTCTTGACTGTCTATTATAATTATTTCAGGATGGTTATTAATCAAGTAAATTTATTAAAGATTAAACATGATTGCATTTCAATGTAGCTGGTGGATAAAAGATAGATTCCTGTGCCCGGTGCTCTCAGAGCATAAGCCGAACACAATAACTGATGTCTTATTGCATCTTTTCAGTGTGTTGTGATTGTCATGTCTTGTATTTATTGTTAATTGTTTGTTAATGCTTGTTTTTGTGTAGCTGGTTTGTCAGGGTTTCAAAATTGGATGATCAGATCTTACTTAGTTTTCAACTCCAGCTGTGAATTTGTTCAGATTATCATTTGAAACATATATATACTGGTAACTCAATTTTGATTTTTTTGTTCTTGTTGTGCAGGTTATGGCTGCCCCGGTGAACACAGAAGGGTGTCAGGTTCTTCAAAACAAACAGGTACTTGATACATCTGGCTTCTTTAACAATGAGGATTTAAGTGATGTGACACTGGTGGTAGGAGACAAGCAATTCTATGCACACAGATTCATCCTTGCCAAATCAAGCTGTGTGTTCAGAACAATGCTCTATTGTAGCCACTGGTGTGAGAGTCATGGGGAGGAAGTGCATATGGTAGAAACACCAGAATGTCAAGCTGTTTTTCACCAGTTCATCAAATATCTCTATACAGGTGAAGTAGCAGTGAATGTTCAAACGGCTCTCAGTATTTTACATTTGGCAGACAAGTATGATGTGGCTCTTTTGAAAGACCTGTGTTTATCCTATATGGTAAGGCAATCACCTGTTGTTAAAATAGAGACTGCCATATCCTGGTACACTTGGGCAAAGGTAATGGACCTAACAAAGCTTATATCTGGATGTGCTCAAACTGTAATGTTGAATGTAAAATTGGCAAGAGAGTCTTCTATGTGGGTAGAATTGGCCATAGACTGCCTGGCAGATATACTTTCTAGCTCTGAACTTGTCATTCATCAGGAATATGACCTCTTTTTGGGTTTAAGAGAGTGGTTACTACATGACAGTCATGTCTCAGGACTTGAAGAGAACTCTAAACGCCTACTCCCATTAATAAGGTTTCCTCAGATGCAAACTAAACAACTTTTGTTGGTAGAACAGAGTAAATTAGCTAGCCTGAAAGAATGTGCTGAAATACTACATATTTTGATAGGACGTGCTTATCGTTTTCGAGCCCTCTATCCATCTCATGTGATGCATGAGTTCTCCAGTATTTTCTACATGCCAAGGTATTATTTGACTCTCATGGTTTACAGTCTCAATATAAATGAATTTAACAGTACTGCTTGTTTTTTAAAAGATTTGGAATCTGATCTTGAACTAGTACATTCTGATAGCAAAAGGGGACTATGGAATGTAGGATTCAAACGCACGGACAAGTCTTCATGTTATCTTCACTTCCGTGTCACAGATTTGTGCAACAAGACAGTCCAAATTGAGTTAAGCCTTCTAGTGGTTGACAGGGAGAGCCGGGTTATACAGACTGTGAAAACCCCAACTCATATGTGTCAGAAAGGATCCAAGATCAACATGGCTTTGACGTTGTCACACCCAGACAAGGCCCACGCCTTGTGGCTTATCATGAAACCGATGCTATCTGTCAACTAAGTTATTGGCTACTGATGTCACATGTGTTTTTAGTCTGACACTGTGGCTACTGATGTCATATCTGTTGAATTTGTCTTACCCAGCTAGTCTGATGTTACACATGTTTCAAGTTGTCTCATCCTGTAGCTGCTGATATAACACGCTGTTTTCAAGTTGATTCTCTCTATGGCTACTGATGTCACATGTGTTTGAAGTTGTCTCACCCTGTGGCTTCTGATATCACGTTTATATGAGATTGTCTCACCCTGTGGCTACTGATGTCACATGTGTTTGAACTGAAGTTGTCTCACCCTGTGGCTTCTGATATCACTTTTATATGAGATTGTCTCAACCTGTGGCTACTGATGTCACATGTGTTTGAACTGAAGTTGTCTCACCCTGTGGCTACTGATATCACATGCATTTGAAATTGTCTCACCCTGTGCCTACTGATGTTACATTTTTCTTACTATATGAACAGTGTGACTAGGATCAATTCGTTCTTTAAACAAAAAAACAAAATCAAACATAATCTTCTTGATAACCATAATGTATATTATAATACTGATCTTTACAAGGTTCGCACAAATGTTTGAAGACTTGTGAACTTTTTCATGAGAATACCAAAATTGCCCTTGTTTACTGAAAACGGTTTATTCCTGGAACAACTTATATATACTTTGAAGATACTTTTAGACTTACAAGACTTAAATGGTTGATAAAAAAAATAGAACATTTTTTCGTTTAAGATTGTGTTTTTTCCAGCATAACTGCCGACTAGCACTGACAAAGACCTGCATACGATGTCACCCAAGGTCAAGTTTGGAGTGTAAGATGACCTAATCATAGGCCTACAGTCTCTGTGGCAGGAAGTGTCCCCAGTTCAGTGGTTAACGTGTCTGACTACTGATTCTTCTTCAATATATGGGTTAACGGTTAATTCCATCAGTGGAACTCTGGTATATGAAGGTAACCACATACGGTGACTTTCGTAATCGCAGGTTTCCTCTATATTTTAGTCCAAGAAGGAATTGGACAATATGTTCTTTTTTCTTTAAATAGCCTTGAATATGATATCAAACCCCAATCAAAAATAAATCTAGGGCACTGGAAGCTTGTAATGGCACAAAATTGAATAAGCTATGGAAATTATAATTGTGATTTACAGTTTTGAAATTTCATGGTGCATTATTATAACTCTTGCAAAATCAGAAAAACAAATATTTCATGTGCTATGAGCAGGAATCAAAAAAGGGATAAATTTGTGGTTTCTTTCAATATTAAACAATTGTCTCTCACAATTTTTGTGTTTTCTTTGTTTTCGGGTGGGTTGAGTGATGAATGGAGGTGAGCTGCAAGGCTTTTCAATTTTGAGGTTTTGCAGATATTTTCACTTTGCTGCGTTTTTAGCCCACAATCATTCTGACTGTGGGCTATTCTCATCACTTTCCGTGGTCCGTCCCATAACAATTCTTGTTATCACTATATCCCAGAAACTGCTGCTCCAATCACATTACTATTTTATTCAAAGCTTCCCTACATGGTCTAGTTTCGCAGGTAACATTTTGGTTCCTGTTTGTCTGTCTGTTCGTCTTTAATTTAGTAATTTGCCTGTAATTTACACATTTTTGTTATCGGCAAATCTTGGAAACCTCCATTCCAATCAAGTCCATAATTTGGATTTAGCTTCCTCATAAGGTGGAGCTGTGCTGGTCTCATTTTGGTTTTGATATATTCAGTCATTCTTTTGTTATCCATTTGTCTGTCTTCTGCAGTTCTATGCATTTTACTAATTTACACATTTTTGTTATCGGCTAATCTTGGAAACCTCCATTCCAATCAAGTTCATATTTTGGATTGAGCATCCTCAGAAGGTGTAGCTATGCTGGTCTCATTTTGGTTTTGATCCATTTATTCATTCTTTTGTTATCCATTTGTCTGTCTTCTG
>JAVFBW010058670.1:0-17558 GCA_034783835.1 Mopalia ciliata
TAAACGTCAACACGCTGGTTATGATAAACGTCAACACGCTGGTTATGATAAACGTCAACACGCTGGTTATGATAAACATCCACATGCTGGTTATTTCTTATGATAACGTGCACACATTGATATTGGGAGCCATATTGTTCATCCTGGTCCTGTATAATGGATCTTGACACAATGAAGTCGCATATTATTTCATTCCATAACTGCAACAAAGTTATCAAATACAGGTTGCGAATTGTCGAAGCCCTCAATTGTGACATCCTGCATGCAATGCTGAAACCCCTCGATTTCGTCTGGCAAAATTATTTTACAATTGCAGTTCGACATATCATTTGAAAATTGCGCTTCATTTGTGCTGATCTAGGAATAATAAATATGGGATTGTGTTTAAGGCGAGTTAGGCACAGATTTAATAATAAAGGTAACAGGTATGGTCTATACTCTGGCTATAGAACCTGTTAAATGTTGGATATAATTTAGTTGATCATTATTGAACAAAAGTTTATATTTAGCTGACCATTATCAAGGTAGTTACAACAGCCTAACATGTCAAGAGTGAGACATAATATTATCCTTACAGATCAAAGAAATTGTACAACACTTTATTAAATAACTTTATCTTTATCCTTTCAGCTCGGCTAGATGGGGTTAAAACATATATGACGTTACGGAGGGTACCATTGAGACTTCAGGACCGGGTTATCAAATGGTTTGATTATCTATGGATGTCCAACAAATCTGCTGACGAAGAGAAAACACTGAGCCTTCTGCCAGACAAACTAAAAGCTGAAATCGCCATACACGTACATCTAGATACTTTGAAACGGGTAGAAATATTCCAAAAGACAGAAGCTGGGTTTCTCTGCGAACTGGTATTAAGACTTCGCCCTGTTCTCTTTTCACCTGGAGATTATATATGCAGAAAAGGTAAATTATGAAAGAAACCTTATTTTTACCAGATATTTATCAGTCAGGAGGAATTTATCTGAGCAATATGAAGTAGAATACTTTATACTATTGAACACGTTCACCTTTGAGGGAGGACATGGTAACCACAGGTAAATTTAAGTATCAAGCTCTAAGACACGATTCTATACCTTAATGCATTGTAACAACTATCCCCAACCTGCATTTTCTTTGAACCGAAGGTATATGGATGAGATGAAACTACAAATTCAATTTTAAATTTAGAAAATACTGTTTTATTTCTATTGAAGGTCAAAGTGTTTTAGCAGAAACACATTTTGTCTGCTGTATTTGTTTCTGAAACTACGCAAAGATGTCAAACAAGTCAAATTGCTGATGACAAATATGGCTAGTTCAGTTCAACAAAATTCATGAGGGAGTTGATCGCTGACTAGCAGAGTAAGATTCGATCGTCTCTATGTAATTAATAATCGAAGTTTAAACTGTGTAAACATTGCTGGTGTGATATCTACCTCGATATTTCATCTGATAATAAAGCTGTCAATAAGCACACTTCCGCTCCTCTGGTACAGATAGTTAGTAGGTTCAACCGGCCGAAAATTGACAAAAAATATCATTTTCCCAAATAAAACTCGAATTAATGCAAATACAGAAGATCGACTCAGCAAACTGTCTGACCAGTGCGGAGTTTAGCTGGAATATATCTTTATGTTGTATTCACTCTTTTTTATGCAGATATATTACATGATCAAAACAAGAACAAATTGGTCTTACATATTAGACTATAGGGAAGACCCACACTGCAAGCTGAAATGCTTACTCTCGACTTATCTGATGTGAAAAGGTAACAATTAGAGCAAAGCTGTTTGCAGTGTCATTATGTAAACAATAAATATTAACAAGATATGTAGAAAAGTTTGAATCTGTTAAAAGACATACCACCTGCCATCAGTACCAACGGAACTGATACCACAACAGGTAGGCCTGATGCTCATGACAATAACTGTATAGTGGTTCAAATAAAACCAGGTATGGAATCACAACACATTCATGCGGGTCTTCGTGCCTCATTACCCGCATAGGCTTATCAATCAGCGCAGACAAATTAATCTTAGATATATTGCGGAATAAATTAACCATTGCTTTAACTAATGAGACCGTTACTTCCGGTAATTTTAGTTATTTTGTCCAAGCACCGAACAACTATTGTTTGTATACCAGAGTTTTTTTTATTAACAATGATATTTGCGTCAGAACATATCACGTTTGTATAAAAATGCAATTGGCGCTGTAATTATCACTGTTTACCATATAATGTGTCAGCCTAATTTGACCGCTAACAATTTAACACGATTTCTATTAGGTATGCCTCGTCAACAATAATTGATAATTGGAAACTAATGGACAGTTACAGCGTTCCCTAATTGGAATTTAATTGCTACTCGTGTTGTAAAAACGCGTCATTAATTGAATGGCAGTTAACACTACACGCTATCCATATAACTGCGGAAGATGGAGATGCAGTTGGGGATGATGAAACTTGGAAGGTCGGACAGTAAATGAGTCCATTATTTACATGAATGTGAAATATCATAATTTCCTTTAGTCTTGAAAGGATATTTCTTTGCCGTGTAATAACTCTTCTGTAACATTACACTTAAACTTGTTCAGCGTAGAAATATCTATAGTGTGGTGTTGCTATGAACGTATATCAATTTATGACTCTACATAGTTTACGTTAGTAAGACATGACGACATATATGGATGTACAACTTCTGGATATAATTGGGTAGCGACGAAACGTCGCTACCCAATTATATCCAGAAGTTGTACATCCATATATGTCGTCATGTCTTACTAATTCACTAGCTTCTAAATGCCACTCGAACAAGATAGTTTACGTTGTTTTAGTCCTTACCTTTCGAATAAATCGTCCTCATAACCGTCATGTTTCCAACAGAGTCATGCTGTGTCTAACATGCTACTGGTACTTGTTAAATTAACGTTGACAATATAGATAAACAAATATTTGGATTTTTATCGTTCATGAACATATCAATAGAGAATTGTACACAGTGAAGTATGAGCCCATAACTAGTGCTCAAGGGAGTGGTGTAAGAAAAAACCCATTAGAAATAGCAGAATTTCCTTTAGCTAAAAAGTGAAACTTCACCTCCATTTGACGAAAAGGCTTTTATTATTGCTTTTCCATCTCACAATAACAAAAGGTACTATCATATTACTCTTGTAAATGGCTGGAATACTATTTAAACTCATCCCATAATTTTGATTTGTTTTCTTCCCAATTAATAGTGTTAATGGTCGTCAATGTTTTTTTTGGCAGTGCTGTTTAGTATTGTTCCTGTCTGACATTCGATGGCACGCATTCCTATCTGTGAAATGGCACTTGGTATCACATAAACCCTAATCAAAACATCTTGACTTGATAAGCTAGAGTTGTGAAACTCTCATATACTTTATGTCCACTGCATTTACCACCCATTAGCCTACTCAAATATGTGGAGGTATACCTTTAGCCAATGTTTATATAGCCCCCTACACAGTATACAGTACAGCTAGTGACTACCTGTATACTGCCATGGCGATTCTAGCGGATCAGCAAGGCAGATTTATGTCTTCAGCGTAGCTAGGGGCGTATTCAACGTGGATTGTTCTCGTTAGTTTGCATAATTATATTAATGTGAAGAAGGGACATTGGCTGAGAACGAACTGTTGCTCACACTTGACTTTCGGTGACTCGCCATAATCTTTGTGCATATCTTTTTACTACTGCCAATATAAAATACTAACAAATGCACAGTGGAGTAGCCTACCAGTTCCATCAAGGTGTTCCCGTTGTTAGAGAATAAAACAGTGTAAAAGCTGGTATACATTACCACTAAATATTTTTTTCTAACCGGACTTCATCCTTATATGTATAAGACTTTCATTTCTTGTTTTGTCCTTTGTTTTCAAACAGGCGAAGTTGGCAAAGACATGTACATAGTGAACAGGGGAAGATTGCATGTGGTGGCTGATAACGGAAAGACAGTTTTGGCCACATTAAAACCAGGAAGTTATTTCGGGGAAATTAGTATTCTGAATATGGGGACTGCAGGAAACCGACGCACGGCATCCGTACGGTCTGTGGGTTACTCAGATCTCTTCTGTCTCTCTAAACAAGATCTCTGGGACGTCCTTAAGGAATATCCTGCTGCTCGTGTAAAACTTGAAGCCATTGCGGTGAAACGTCTGGAACGATACAAAAAACAACCCTTAGAAAAAGGTACATACATATATTTTCTTTTGTTTACTGTAGGTGATGGTATAATTGACTGTGATAAGTCGTTTATTTGTACCAATCACGAGCCTTTGCATTCCCGTGAATGTATGGATTTCTTTATTGCAGTAATTAAGTATAATTTTGGCATCTTAATTCTGATCTTTCCTTGCAATAGCCAATCAAAGTCACCCATTAGACGAATTTCCTAAACTATCCGTCGTTTGAAGAATAAAAATATAATATCACAAAGAGTTCTGATAGCCGGTTTTTCGATCATTCATGTCCTTGATAATTTGTTCAGTACTTATATTCTAATTTGTTATGCTTTCTGCTTCTTACTAAAGCATAACATTCTTCTGATTACGGGAAAGCTCTCGGGGTACGAATCTAATATGAGCCGAGTCTTACGATGTAAGTTTTCGTGGATGGTTTTTAGTTTTCAAACTTTGTGTGCTTGCAAATTGCGTCATTAACCGATCTTTGATTTCACATCTACACTGTGGACTGTGGAATTTATGATGTTAATACAAATCAGGAAAAGCCTTATTTGGAATCACACTTCTTTCAGTGCTCGGAGCTTAACATGTTCAAGAATATCACTCTGCCCTACTCGATTTGGCTTTTCAGGAACGAGCATATAAATTGAAACCTCTGCAGAGCACGACTCTCACGGGAAACACTGTCCATTTACTGTCAAATAAATCCGTTGTCAAAAAAGATTAACTCTACCTCAAATCGCCTCCTTAAATTGCAAAAGCTCTTTGTTTCTTTGAAGTTATAGGCTTTGTGATTTTCGCCTTACACAATAATTTAAAAAGAACATAATCAAAGAACATAAGGAGATGTTGAATTACTATAACGTTATTAAGAGAGATTTTATAAGGGTGTTTACGCCTTCAGGCTGAACATATCGAAGCTCGCTATATGTATTTCATATTAAATAAATTTAATAACACAGATTCAATACACAAAGGTGACAATTTCATATTAGTTTTTATTTTAATAAACATAACTCAACGGGATGCAATTGTAAATGACGTGTTTTTCTGTGGAAACGGATTGTGTTATTCTTTTCAATTAATTCTAAAATGAACTATTTTCCGGTAGAATGGAAAAACAAGATCCATATGAATTATTTAAATAGACATGTGTCTGTTGACTTTGTATATAGCGAAACTTTTTCAGCTAAAGTTTGAACCCTTTTTTAAAAAATTACATGACAATGACGTACATGCCTTTCGACTAAACATATCTATGTGCACCATATTTATTTCACAGTTGCTGGACTATGAATAACTAAAAATATAATACAGAGTGGTTACTGCCTGGTGTTAAATACCCCAACATGCCTTCAAGCCATATATCTTTTTTTGATTACTTTTTCGGATAAACACAAGTCAATACTATACAATTGTAAATGCAATAGTATTTTTTAGTAAACTTCAGCTTTTTCTTCATATAAACTCTGCAACAATATTTTATGTTTCGGTAGAAGAGACAGCATCTGTTGCATCCAAGCAGTCTGTTTTCTGTATACGCTTTATGTTCCATAAATTTAATCGAATATCAGCTATAGAGCTAAATACACAAAAATTCTTAATTGGTGTTAAAGGTAAGTATTTTTGTTCGCGACAAGAGTTGTTCAATTGTTAAAAAATACATATATGAGGATAATATTCACCAGAAATGAAGGGTTAAATTGGTCATGTTTATGAAACCATTCCACGGAGATTTTTTGTAGAATGCAAATAAATTTCTTAATAACCACGGTATCCACAAATCCATTGAGACGCAGTCGAGGTTAAAGTACCTTCTCAGAATACATAGGCCTTGTGTTTATCTGAAGACAACATTAGTTTTGGTATTGATCAAAAACCATTGCTTCATTGACAATAAGTTGATCGCGTCTGTGGTGCATCTTGTCAATGTTTTGTTCCTCTGTTATACGCGACATGCTTAATTTGTGTATGTTTCTATGGGAACTGATGACATTAATCCAATATCACAGTAAAATGAGTGTGCATAGCTCCGGATTACACATATGACCTCTGATGGTTAAAAGCCCGCTGGCTAAGGGCAGTTTGTTTGAAGAGTGGCCATGCCGTCTTTACTTGTTAATATCCTACACATCTTAAATGTGCTAGTGTCAATTATTGCTGGAATATACTGCCTTCATATAAGGGAAATACTCTTTAGCTTTGGGTAAAACACCAATCAATCAATCGATCAATCGGACGGTTAAATTGCACTTGGACATTTCCTTTGATTTAAGGATAAAGTATATTTTACAATTCCGGAAGGGAAAACATCAAATCTGATTTCATTAAAGCGACCGCAGGCCAATGCTTTAACAAGGAATCCGACTTTTCGCATATCTTACCTGATGCTTGATGCTACTTTATTTTGACCAAAAAACGCCATTAACCTGATCGGCCCTAGAAAAGATCAGCTATAGATCAGTGACAAAGAGAGGACCCGTCAACCCGCTATAGTTGTGTATATGTAAGTTGGTCTGTTGACCTTTCTCTATTTAACAGTGTAATCTTGTTGTGGAGAAGGATGGAATCATTATTGTTTGTGCTTCCCTTTCAGCCGCCATTAGCCGAAGTAAAAGCACCCCAGGCCTAGTGGAATCATTTGGAAAAATCCCCTTAGAAGCCATGTTTGTACCGAGACATCACACTCTCCCGGCGGGCTTGATACATCAAACAAGGCCGTCAAAAGCTAGTCCATCCTCCAGCGAAGTGAGTATTCGCCCCCGTGCCAATCATCCAGGAATCATCCTTCAAACTACCTCCGAGCCCACTCTGCACGCCGTTGATGATTTTGATCAAGTGGCTGTTACAGTGATTACAAGCACTGCATCAACAGCGGAGTCATCAGGGACGGACTCGACGATTCCTCGGTCACCGATGCCTAGTGACGGTCCAGGAGTATCTTTCACGCCCCCAGTTTCACCTCGCCGCGCAATGCCTGCTAACATACCTGGAACAAATATCCTAAATATTAGTGCCACCTTGCCATCAACTCTCCCCGGCTTTGTCCCAAGAATGTCACCCGCTCATGCTCCAGCAGGGACAGGATATCAACAGACTTTAACCAATCATCTTGCCCAGTATCCTCCAACTCCAACGCACTTGGCGCCTTACGGTACACCATATTGTGTTTCAAGTTACCCCCCTTCTCCCAGCTATCTACCTGGATCTGCAACGTTTTCATCGCTTAACCAAGGGTCTCCGCAAATGCAGCATTTGTCAGCGCCAGTTCCAGCGCATTTGACAATGCAGTCACACGCTGGATATCAACAACAACATATATCCGGCACTGTCACACCAGTTACCCCGTCACGTGATCCATCGCACGAAATACTGTTACAGGAGATAACAAGACTGAGAGAGAGGCTAGTTACACTAGAAACTGAAAATGCTTCAATGAGTTTTAAATTAAACCAGCAGCAATGGGAAGTACAGCACAGATTAGCAGAGATTGAAATGCATATTTGCGGAAGTGAAAGTCCTGGAAGTACTGCCAGTGGGGAGGACCGCACAAAATGTGACCCCACGAACAAAGAGTCTGTTATATAATTGATAGTCCAGTTAAGATATTGCCGAAAAATATTATGCACTGATGAGGTTACGAATGCTGTTGAAGTAAATAAGAAATTAAATCTGTGATTTTAATATCAGAAATATTATATATAAATATATATAAGAATACATAATAATCTACCAAAGGTAATATATTCATTCCTACCACTGAGATCAGTTCATGTTCCAATGTGCTGTGTACATTATCTCTTAAATATAATATATTAATTTCATCGCCGGATGTTCTGGTATTTCGCGTTGCTACCTCACAGGGTGTGGCCAGGGCCGAAAATAGAGATTTAGGCAACTTAACTTTACTGGTATGTGATATCAGGGCGTCATTTTGTTACCCATAAAAACAACGCACAACCCAAGTAAAAACTGTGCTTAGCATCAATTCGTTTCGAAATATGTAATCAAACTGTATGAAAAGATAAAAGGTACAACAAAATATTTATTTTGTATGAATTTGTCATAAACTATGTGATATAATTATTATATCTTGAATAAGAATGTTGTAATTAAAGCGTTAACTGGTTACGTTAGTTGAGAGATGTTCTGTTCCTGTCGGTTGATCTTTTAGTCAAATGCTGTTCTTGAGCTCACGTTCGAATGAAGCAGTGTGTTCCAAGCTCCTTATGTGAGTTTAAGTATTTTCCTTCTTATTCCTAACAATTTTTCCCTGCATCGATACTGACAACTGATGCCTTATCACATCAGAAAATTAACTGCAAGTTAGATATACAGCTTTTAAAGGTCATGATTCATGAATTTGTATCTGACCCACAGCGGCAGGATCTAGTTGCCTCCTACGATAAAACTGAGCGTTTTGGTGGAAATTTCTGATGGAAAGGATAGGTAGACATGAACCAGTATGGCTTTAAGATATATAGGAGGTTTGTTTTCCATCCAGTTGGTAACATCGGAATTACCAGAAACATTATTTATTATGATTAATATATTAACTAATATACTGTAAGGTTTCATAATCACTAAACCCTTGTTACATAAAGGAAGGAAAATGGCGTCCTGTATTTGTAATGACCAGGATTTGCTATTGACGGCCCTGGATTTGACGTCCCAGGTTGTATATCATGTTAATATAGACTCTTCCATTTTTTTTTAATTATACATCATTATTATCTGGTATACATATGTATGCCATATTGATATGCTATATTATTATTATTTTTGTTAAATTCATTTATTTATTCAATACCAATATGCCTACCATTTATTTCCCGTTCGAGTTGAAGTTTTAATTGTTTAAATATTGTATTATATAAAATGGTACATGTATTCATTGTTTCAGTCTATTTTGCTTAATTTACCAAAATGATTCTAATTATAGGTGAAGGTTTGTTGAGTATTTCAAAAAACTTATCCAATTCCATACTTTTTCTTCAAATGTTTTGCTATTTTTATCACCATTATCCTCAACGTTGTTGGTGTAAAAATCTACCCTGTGATAATTGAGATGTTAACCCGTATCGTGTACACAAAGCAAGTTTGGAAGGAAGGTTTGAAGGCGGTACCTCTAGAGTGCTGTAGGGAATACATTGTTGTTGGTTTAAGTTTGTCTCTAATAATATGATAAGCTGTGACTGCGAAAATCTGGATTCTTTAATGATGAGAATGAAATATTATGTTTAATTGTGGTAAATGTATTGCAAAACCAAATCTTTTATTTGAATCCAGTGAGGAATGTGTCCGCCATGTTTGAATTATCAACTAACCATTTTCTCTTTCCAATATTATGTATATATTAAAGATATTTGTTACTTATAAAACCGTGTATTCTCTCATTTTTTTTTTTTTGGTTCTTTATGCAACAAAATGTAGACAACGGACATGATTCAAACACGATTAAAGTAAATCAGATATGTTTTGGACTACAAAGCAATCATATGTGCAGTTTATGGCACAAGGTCCCATTCAAACAAGGCTGCTCTACGAAATTGCTTCTATATAATCATGGGTTTCCCACTTCCCTGAGTTAATGTTTGTTTGTTTGTTTGTTTGATTCGTGTTTGATGTCGTACTCAAGGATATTTCACTTATATGACGGCGGACACAAATACAGGACATCACAAACAAATCTGCTTCCCATTATTACCCTTTAGCTCTGCGAACAATAGGGTAACAGAAAGCAACCTCTGTTCTCGCCTTTTACGATCGACTGAGGAAGCCGAGAGAGTATTCTGCAGGGCCATGGCCCACCCGCTCCCTCACGGGGACATTGGCTATGAAGTTCATCAAGCAGAAGTATGAAACCAGCATTACCCAGGCACAACGGTATTGTGACCAAACCAGCGCTGATTTTTTTTAAAAAGCACCCCCTAGCGAGACATAGAGAAACCTCAAAGGGTATGAATTGGCTGCGGAATCATGAGTATACCATGCTAACGCTAATTCTTCGCTTTTCAAACGTTATATTTTACCCATAAGACGTCAGTGGATTCTGATATTTAACCTGTGAATTGAAATCCCCAATTTCGTGCGCAATGAGTCATATGGCACTATGAAGGTCCACTGCAGGTCACAGTGCCGTGGAGATTTGCTAATGGCTGGTTTCATATTTCTGCTTATTAGACTTCTGCTATTTTTGAATAAATGTCTATAAAACGCCATGAAGACAATATAATATGGCTCTTGATTAATTGACAAAAAGTATTTTTAAAAAACAGAATGGCTTTAAAGTCTACCATAGTTGAGTTACCAGCATGAGTTACAACCACGGGTCAAAAGCGATTACCAACAGTATCCGCACACTAAAAACATACATCTTCATAACTTATTTTACAGCTATTCGTAGGTCCAATCAGCCTCACTTCATTTATTGTTTACCTCCACTTTAAGGGAAAGCATTTTGCCTCTAAAGCTGATTAGGAGTATGGTGGATTATGTTAAGGAAGCCTCTAGAAAGGATTAAGAGATATGGTGTAGGTGTACCGCGTGTACAAATTCTAGCCACCTAACAGATGTTCAGCTATCTGTCCTTTACCTTTACTGTATTTGTCCTTCTGATAAATCTGTACTTTGATTGGATAGTCACTTGGGATACTATAGCTCCGTCCTTCCTGGTCAGTTGCTATGAAACGGACTTGAGACGTCACATGTGCTATACACAATACCTTTAAAATAGAAACGAGTGTCACCTGAGTGCGTTTATCATTTTAACTGTGTAATATGAACCCACAGTAATCCAAGAGTTAAGAATAATGATTAAGAATAAATGAGTTAGATATTAGTAATAGAACAATTCTCATTTTACACAGCACATTAAACATACCATTTAAATTATCAAATTCTAGCATTTCTTATTTGCTTAGGCAAACAGGTGTACGCCTACACAGAGAGCCTATAGTACGCACTTCCAACTTACACGGCAATGTTCCCGTATCATTGCGTTCATTTAAAGTTTGTGATGGTTCGTCTGTACAGCTTTGTCGCTCGAAACCCTTTCCTTTTAGCTGATCATGTCGCCTCTGCAAGCCGGCACTACCACAACCAAGATGTGAAGCGTTTACATAATGTTGGAAAGTTAATCTTTCTCCAATGCTAGGTAAAGACATTATCGATACTCTTCAAACAAACTGCCCTTTGTCAGAGGACCGCGCTTGCGAAGCAGTTCAAAACATGACATCCGAGCCAGGAAGCTGTGGAGCCCATCGATCACAAAGTTCTAACGAAAGCGACAGGACCGAAGATGGCTATAGTTATTAAAAATGACAAAGTAATAAGCACAAGGTTGTATACTCCTACTTTCATTAATCATCGGATATACAGAAATTCTGTCTTTATATCCTATGATAAGTTAAAAAAAATTAGAGTCCGGCACCGACTCGCTAGTGGGAATCTGTTAAAACAAAAAAAAAAAGAGTTATCCCAAAATTTTAAAAAATTAGAAGTACAATACCTGGTCACATCCCAGAAAAAGATGGCTGCCTGGTAGAAGTTTTGTGAATAGCATATAGAGGTGCATACCTGGTTATGTTCACGAAGAGCGTTACAGTCTGGTAGAAGATTCGTAAATAAGATTTTGAATTCAATTGCATAACTAGTCACGTTCCAGAAGCTAGAGGGCTGCAGTCTGGTTGAACATTGGTACATTAAGTTTAGAAATAATTACCTGGTCAAGTCCCAGCCGAAGGTCACTGCATGCCTGGTAGAAGTTACGTGAATAAGGTTTACAAGAACCTAATTGGCCATGTACAAGACGAGGGTTGATGTCTGGTAGAAGTCCCACGAATAAGATTTAGAAGTACCCAACTTGTCACCTTCAAGAAGGGGGTCAATTGCAGTCTGGTTGAAGGTTGGTGAATTAAGTTTTGAAATAATTACCTGGTCACGTCCTAGAAAAAGGTGGCTGGCTGGTCGAAGTTTTATAAATAAAGGTTACAGGTCATGTTCAAGACGAGGGTTGATGTCTGGTAGAAGTCCCACGAATAAGAAGTACCCAACTTGTCACCTTCAAGAAGGGGGTTGCAGTCTGGTTTGAAGATCAATGAATACGATATAGAAGTACCTACCGTGTCACCTTCAAGAAGGGGGTTGCAGTCTTGATGAAGATCAGCGAATAAGATTTAGAATTACATACCTGGATATGTTCAAGACGAAAGTTGATGTCTGGTAGAAGTCCCACGAATAAAATTTAGAAGTACCCACCTTGTCACCTTCAAGAGGGGATTGCAGTCTGGTTGAAGATCAGTGAATAAGAATTACATACCTGGTCATGTTCAAGAAGAGGGTTGATGCTTTGCTTCACTATCACCACCTTCGGCAGATTTTCTTTGTGGATTCTGACGAAATCTGCAAATTTCACATTTTTTCTTGCCCAAAGAATCTTTTCTATTCTGCTAGCCATTTTAAACAGTCAAACTATATGTCGATAAATCGCCAATCTTTCCCTACGAATTCCGGTCACTCCCGACTAAGTACCTTTCTCCTTTGGCAGTCCTAATTTCCCTCACAGCAAATAGTCAAAGGGCATATAATTCAATATTACAAATTCTCTTTTGTACTTTCATAGTATATTTGTGATATTGTATTTTCGTTATTTTGGAATAACATTAAAATACTGTTAATCTTCACTTTCTAAAAAAAAAGACACAAAAATTATCATATTTGTGATATTGTTTTTATCACTAGGTCAATTAATGCTTATTTTCAACGGCATTATTTATCATCACACAAATACCACACAATTATAAGTTCGTGAACAAGATGGCGAGAAGGAATACCAATGACAATTGAAGTACCTTGTCACATCTGTCTCTTGGAACACATAGACAGGTTTTTTTTGTTAATGTTTATTTTTTCTGTCAGTCTGTAAATTTACACATGCCATCGTCTTAGATTTCAAAATGAGCACGTACCAGATGTCAGCATGCGACTATACCAGATGTCAAATGCGATCGTCCCAGATTTAAATATTCCATCGTCCCTGATTTTAATATGTCAACGTCACAGATTTCAAGATGTGATTGTCCCGGATTTCAGCATGCCATTGTCCCAGATCGTACAAGAATTCCACGTGCGATCGTACCAGATTTCTATATGCTATTGTCCACGATTTCAACATCAAGATCGTCCAGGAGTTCAACATGCCATCGTATCATATTTTAACATGCGATCGCCCCAGAAGTTCAGCATTGTTACTGTTGCTCCTTGAAGTCTGAAACAAATTCGTATTATCAACAGTTTGGCATCCATGATGTCCCGAATTATATACCCGGTACAGAATAATCGGCCAGTACTGATACCCTTTGACCCCGGCACCCAGTAAGGAATTAAAATATGTGAGGGTTGCAGTCAGGTTGAAGTGGGATCATGTGATTTCACATGATTCGCTCCACGTCCGGGTAGCCCTTACATTACTTTTTCTATTTTTTCGTAAACAGGGAAGTTAGAGAGATATGCGACGAAAGATGGGGAGGGGGTGTTAAAAGGGTGCATTTGCCCCTCCGGAGAACTCCCCCCCCCCCCTATCCAATGAAAACAAGCATACATTCCCAAACATCAAAACGATACTCCAGGCTACAATAAAATGCAAATGAGTCAAACTGGCAACATTCCTGTTTAAACCTTCGACTGTCCACGCCAATGACTTATGTGACCTACACTGTTTCACACATGTTTTTAACCAGTAAAGAGTGTTAGTCGCGTGACGTCATGGACAGGGTTGACCCCGTCCAAAATGTCCCCTGCCAGTGGTCGTAGGAAGGTATATATCTGTTATCCTCGGGTTATTTTACAAAACGAAGAAATGATTAGGCGATGCCATATTTAAGTATATTTAATGGTAACCTTCCAAAAGATATAGGGGTTATTTCAGCCGGGAGTATCGCTTTAAATCGATACTTCCGGCTGCAATAATGCCTATATCCCCATATTCATTTAAAAACTATTAAGCTTGTTAATATCTTTATAATTTGTTTGTTTGTCTGATTTGGGTCATTGGCATCTTCAAAAAGGGAATTGAATTGATGTACAGCTAAATGACATCAACGCATAGTTCCGGTGTATTTATACAGCTTTAATTTGTCTTGCTACGACCGAACAATTTACGCTGATTTTGCGCATATCACTACATTTATACATTCAAAATGGTATTAGGTTTATGACTAAGCGGGCTGTACGTAAGTCATATAGAGGTAAGCCCATTTCCGGTTGTAATCAAATGCAACGTCATCCCCACTTTACGGTATGTGAACTATCAAAGGTTATAACAGTCGACTCTATTATAGGTCTCGTGGCGAAGGCACCTATTTTCAATAGAAAGATAATTGATTGGTCAATATTTGTGGAGCTCTTCTGTTTTTCGGCTCTTCTTTTACTGATACATATAGTGGAAAATTGAAACTTGCCGTCAACAGAATGACGTATCTAGCTCGAGAGCGTCTGGAATCCTTTCACGAAGACTTCTGCGTCCTTCAATAATCAAATTTGAATTGCAATGCATGTTTCCCAATGTATACTTTGTATGCATTAAAAAATACAAAAGATAATTTAGTAAGTTACTTTAGGTAACTAATGTTTCAATACGCCACAACGGGTCAAGCAAAATTCTCACCAAAGATCCGTTAACCAAATCGCCGACTTACGAAGTAACTCACTAAGAACCTGCAAGTTTTAAAGTAGTTGTAATAAGCACTTTGGAGAGAACTTCATTTGGTGCAATCGTATTCTAACGAGAGTTTCTATAGTGGACAGAACTTAGACAACTCTCGATCGTACGCTATGCCAGGCCGACGCGCACTAATTTTCGCCAATATTTCGCCAATATTCGCATACTAGCAAATACAAGAAGTGCAAAACATTGACGGTCCGGTGACTAAAGATAATTTAGTAAGTGACTTTAGGAAACTAATGTATGGTGCACATTCCATGCCATACAATTTCTGTATCTATGTCATTTGTAATTGTATTCTAGCGAGAGTTTCTATACTGGACGAGACTAAGACAACTCCCAGACGTTATACCAAGACATCGCGCATTAATTTTCGCTAATATTTGTGGCGGTGGGCAGGGTGTATCTTAGAGCGAATGTCTCGACTACTACTACTACTTCATAAATATACACAATAGTTATCAAAACGTTTGTCACTTAAATTATTGACTTAGAGCATTCGTGAAAAGATTTTGGTAAAATAAACGATAATTTTCAATCTTTGTTAAAGAGAGAAGTGATATGGTATGAATAGTTCACCGTAAGTTGCCAATTCAATTGCAGTCTTCAATCTAAGTCTGTAATGCAATCAATATACAGAGAAGCCATTTTCTCATCATTAAAATCTTAATATTCATTTCAACAGTGTTCTTTTAAATTTTATATCTTAAATACTACCTACGTGACATAGTCAAGGTAAACCTTCATTAAACGTTTATCGGCGTACAACTACTTACGTCCATAGTTGTTGAAGTAGGCTGATTTATTCCTGACCCATACAGAATTTTTTGGTGGCTAAATATTTACAATGATTTACAGAACATGTTAATACCCCTTACCTTATCTCGATATGTCAGTGAAGGTTACCCATTACACAACTCGAGATTAAGGCCTATTAAAAACTTGTCTCTGGGAGTTTATCTAGAATATCGGATGATTCGTCGATTTGGCCGTTATAACATAATTTTAGAATAGTCATGCCTGTATGTGTTGTGAAGAAATTTACGGATTAACTTAAAACATGGTGTGTTGCTGTCTTCAGTTAAAACTACAGATGGTGTTGCATTTCACCAACTTCAGTATTACAAAATGGCCTTTATTACATAATTTCAGAATAGTCATGCATGTATGTGTTTTGAACCGATAAGTAGAGAATAAATTCACGGATTAACTTCGAACTTGGTATGTAGCTTCCTCCTGTTGAGACAGCCGTTGGTATTACATTTCACCAAATTTCATAAAACAAAATGGCCGTTATGGCATAATTTTAAAATAGTCATGTCTGTATGTGCTGTGAACCGATAAATAGAGAATAAATTCACAACTTAACTTCAAACATAGTATGTAGCTTCCTTCAGTTTAGACGACAGATGGTATTGCATTTCACTAAATTCAGTACTACAAAATGGCCGTTATTACATAATGTTAGAATAGTCATGCATGTATGTGTTGTGAACCGATAAGTAGAGAATAAATTCAGGGGTCAACTTCAAACTTGATATGTAGCTTTCTACTGTTATTAGAAATGTATCCCTTAAAGTTCCATTCAATGGTTGATGTATCGATTGCTTAAGGGAAATTCACTGATATCGCGGAGGTGTATTCGAACAATAATTGACACTAGCAAAACCATAAAATCTGAAGCGTTTTGTTAGAGCTAGGAATCTAATATTTATCCAGTGCTGAGTATAAGACAAGCATTGCTACTCTTAAAACAAACTACTCTAGGCCAGAAGGCTCCGTTCATTGAATGTTAGGTATATATACATTCCGACAAGTTCCTTTTCAAGATTTCGAGAAGGGTTTTGTTTCTTTATACAAAATAAGGGCGGGTATAGGTTTTTTCCCCTTCCAAACGCAAGAAACAATTTCTGGCACAATTAGTGGAATCATTCGTTATTTGCCACTTCGGTTACGATCTTGATTTAATTAAATCTGAAATTTTTATATTGGTCTGATATGCCTGGTTATATCTGGTTATTTAGTACACATGTAATTTAAAAAAAATATATATTTGAATCGGAGAATAGGACATAAAAGGAACAGCACTTGTGACTTACCTGTACACAGGTGTGAATAAAGTGTGATTATAGAATGCCACACAGGTACACCATTTGAAGAGTGTAGCCACCTTAAGCCGCGGAATAGTGACAGCCTTGTGGGTAGGCTATATTAAGTGCGTGCACCGGAAAAGTATTTCCAACAAAGGGAAGGATTTATAGTAGCCCCAATACTGGGCTGACAAGTAAACGCCCTGTACAGAAAACATAATTTGAGCCCCGAATAAAATGACCTGGTATATTATCAAATATTTGTCATGCACAAACAAGCTATACATGTTATCTAGATCTGTTATAACATAGTTTGGAGGCCAGACAGTAACCTATTTACTCCTTCTCACATGTTACTTCCTCTTTGGAGATAAAGGTAGTAATGAATTATACAGGTCTATCTACCTACTAGCCCGACTGTATTAGGTGCAAGATTGGCTTTTCTCATACCTTCTCGCGTTATTTGCCTTGTACAGGCAGTCAGTCAACGTGTTATCTCTAACGTCACGTGCTGTTTTGCCTAGAAGAAATGATAATAAAGC
>JAVFBW010058781.1:0-27486 GCA_034783835.1 Mopalia ciliata
GTCAGTGTCTCACTCATTTCAGATCGTGCCTGCCTTATTGGTGAAACAAACCATCCTGACCGTCAGTGTCTCACTCATTTCAGATCGTGCCTGCCTTATTGGTGAAACAAACCATCCTGACCGTCAGTGTCTCACTCAATTCAGATCGTGCCTGCCTTATTGGTGAAACAAATCATCCTGACCGTCACTGTCAACAAACAATGACCGGACAATCCCAATGCACAATACAAAATAGCATTAAACGCAGGTGAAGTGAGCGTTGCTTCCGAACCCTACGGAAAAGAATGCTGTACTAACGTATATTTTGGACAAAACTACCATTAAAAAGGGCTTGATTCGTCTAAAACTAAAATACTAAGAAATATTTCTTGTGGCGCCATTTAAAGTCTTAAACATCTGAACCAGTCAAAATGTTAAGACCACAAAGGTTCCGAATTCTTGACGAAGAGGAACGCCAGAGCAACAATCTAGGTTCATTTCGGAACTATATCTATGCGAGGAGGTTGATAAGATCGGTTTTTATAACGAATATTTTAACAACTGTTGTTTAGAAAAACAAAACGACTATTTTATACTCCAAAAGTGTAGTCAAACTCTCGACCGTGGTGAGGTACTCCCAATAAATAAAACGTTTCTGCATGTTTTTCACCATGAGTGTCGGATTTGTCTTTATACAGTTCGGTGTGTACTTCACACGAATGTGAGATTTGTCTTTCTGTGTTTATTTCATGACAAAAATGAGATTTGTCTTTATTAATATCTGTGTGTACTTCATAACGATTGACGGATTTGTCTTCATAAATTGCTGTGTGTCCTTTAAGAGTTTATAAAAAATTCTCGATAAACCGTGGCCTGAATACAAATGCAGCCAATCATATGTTTGCACCATATTGGAAATATTGTTATTTCAAACAGATGGTATACCACATCAACTCATCTCCGACGTACTTGTCTTCTTTAAAACGTCAACTTTTATCATGTGCTATGTAATACAACGATTATGCAAACGATTCTTAGTTCATTACATACCATGGATACCATGTCAACACGCAATCTTTCCTACAAATTTAGCGTGAATGCATGTTTAAGACAATGGTGATCCAGACAACTCAATTCGTATGTATTTTTGTAATTCCTTCCTATTCTTTCTGTCTTTCTTTCTTTTCATTAGCCACGACCCATGTAATTGACATAAGGCACTTGAGCTATTTTGGCAACAATATCTCACATCTTGTGTGCTAGTCATTAAAGTATTGCGTAGTGTCTATAGTGGTTAGTTAACCAGCATAACATAAGTAAAGACCAGGGTATAAGGGTTTTGCCGGAAACTTATTTAGGTGGCAGACAACTTTCAGCTTATGTGATTATACGTCCGTTTAACGCCCTCAAAAGCTGTGTTCCATTACAATGCAACGTTAACAATGTCGTTTCCATGACAGCATTCTGTAAACTTCAATCTGGAGGACATATGTACATTATGGTAGCAATTGCTTAATGCAGTGTTGTACATATATGGCAATAAATGGCGACGACTTAATTATAATGGTTATATCGTACAGGCGGTTTCAAAGCTGATGTATACAAAACTTTCGTCTGTTGTCCATCGCACAACACAGTAGAACCAAATGATTGACATCGATTGCAAGGCATTCTAACAAACGAACCAGAGACTTACTATTTCATAAAAGAGAAAGAGAAAGATAATTACATTACGAAAGCAAGTCTGCAACAATAATATTGTATTTTAAGGTCATGCTTTTCTTTGTTTCCAAGTTGATTGGTGGATCAAATGGCCCGACAATTTGTATGCCTCATTAATAAGTTATTTAACCTTCATGGAGTGTTGTGTTTTTTTTAGGGAATATGCCATGAATAAAACTGGTTTGTCCCTTTTTTAAGACACATGGGCGAATAATAAACATATTTGAGTTCCATTTACATTGTGGTGCTTCTCGTGAACATTCCCAGTGCTTAGATATAACTTCTGAAAACGTTGGATACTTCAAAACAGTGGAACCGTAACGCCGAGAGCCAGGTGCCAAATACGCAAACAGCCATCAGTAAATGCCGTCTAGCTAGGCCACTTTTAGGTTATTTGTTCTTGTGTGCAAGTTCGTTCATGAACTATCTGTTGTATCCAATTATCTCAAAATAACCCAAAAAAAGAAAAAAAAAAGAAAATCATCATTAAGTTATATGGATACCGGTTAGAAACAAGACCGACTCTAGATAAGAAATGGCAGTTTAAACATTTGCATATTACGTCAATGTTAAAATCTCGTTTCACTAAACAGGCATCCCCAAACATGTACACAGGTCGTGTTGACTTGAATTCATTTGATTTTTTTATTGGATAGGGAACGAGTGGATGCTGCCATGCTGTGAAGGTATCAGGAACAATGCTTGTCACAGGCATGGCTAGCATGTACACCGAGCATACCGTTCTGTATTAGAGGGGGCTGTCACCATAAGGCGCTGTAATACACATGGTATCGCTCAACGTGCTATAGTAAAGGCCACAATGCAAAAGCTTCTTACTGTAAGAACAGGTCGTGGGAAAGTCAACAAAAGAAACTCTTAAATCATAGTATGATTATATTAAATTATTAGGTTGTGAATCAAAAAAGTACAATAGATTTATATAAATGTTAATTACTTCACAAGGTTGCATAGAAGTGTTTTCTTTGTTGACGATGGACAATTTAAGTGCTCACTCGCTCTTGTATTTAAATCGACCCGGTGAAAGATCTTAAATTACCAGGGGTCAGAGTTCAAGGCTTTCACAGACATCGGGTCAAGGGCATATACTATTCAAATCCTTCAGAAAGAAAAGATAATTCCCATTTATCTCCATTTTAAGTCTACCCTCTCGAGTTAATTGTCAAGAAAGTCGTGTCTTCAATGACATTTAAAGTATAATCAATACCAAAATAAGAAAACCCATTGATGTGAACATGAAATTGTTTCAAATAAATCATCCATTCCAGTTTTATAATTACAATGTCTCTAACCATGTGGTTTGAGGTAATAAGTGGTTGAGATTCTGGGGACTTGTTTCACATCAACGAGTCCGGCATGTGCTAGATCAACAACACAACGTTAACTAACTATACCTACAAAATGCGCACAGGCTTTTTTTTTTAGCAACTTATGATGCTTTGCAACGAATGTGCAATGAAGAATTATTTGCAGACAAAACTTCTTATTTTCTGTAGCACTATCCGGACGCCTGATTGTCTCCAATTACAGCGTGACGCATAATTCACCCAGACTAGCTAACATGGGTATCATGTAGACCAAAGACCTTGTTCCCTGGGGTCGACATGGAATCCGGGATAAGCACATGGTCAGGGTTTCTCGATGGTCGTCCAATTCACTTTGGAATGACAGCTCTGAGAGTCTCCGACACTTGTCAATCAAACAGAATCCAACCTGTTCACATCTCGAAGGCTCTTTTAGGGGCAATATTAAATCCAAGAGCAGTTGGAAAAAAGTTTAAAGTTTTGATTTTTTTTCTAATAGTTCAATGAACTTGTTTAAATGAAAATTACGGCTTTAATTTTAACTTACGTTTGTTTAAAATTTGGTACTATTAAAAGTTTCGGTAATCGATCGCATCCTCTTAAACCTCTGTTTAAGTGCATAGCGCTAATTCAGCATATGGAAGTATCTTAAAGTTTCTTACTTCATCCCAAATCTCAGAGAGTGGTGGAATGGTCGCCACCAATACGATTGGCCCGGCAAACGTCATCACATTTAAAAGGCGTGTCTACCCCGAGATCATTAGTCGTCGGTTTGTAGTCTGCCCTAGGATTCCGTGTAGGTAGGCCTATAGCTGGGACGACTCTTTAGGCTACATTTACTAGGAACCTTGTGTTGCAATCGAGTGGTTGCAGCACGGCTCTTCCTAGCCAAAATCCAAGATGAGGGGGGAATTCCTCCTTGCGTTCATCTGTTTATTCTCCACCGTATCGGCACAGGACAGTGAGTACATACTTTGTTACTAGTTATCATTTGAATATGTAATATATGAACGAGTTGGGGAGAGAGGGAAAATGAATCTGGACTATGTGAGAAAATGACGGTCGAGAGTTTTATAACAATGTAGACAGTTAATCGAGATTATAAAATCTTCATCCAAATCAGGAATCGCTCCATGTTTGGTACTATTATTGTAGATTCGTTGAGATTAAAGTTTTAACAAACTAACAAAAAATATTTGAGTTAATATGCCACGTTACCATTTTTTGCCAGTAGGGTCTACTTCGCGATTTAGTTTTAGCAATACAGTTAGTATATCAGTTTTTTTTATTCCGCTGCATAGTTTTAGCCCTTCTTTTGCTTTTGTACATGTGAAGAAATGGCCACCGTCTTTACTTTCTTTCCAAATGACCCACTTAATATAGAGCTGTTACTCAAAAGTCTAAACAACCACTCTCCAAAAAGCTAAAGATTTCGAAGCGTTCCATCCTTTAATTAAGCAATAGCACTTATTATAATGGTAATTATGCATGTAGATATTGTATCAGTCACGTTGTTATTAAACGTCACTGTTCATTGGCGACATCTTCGAAAGTTACATAAACGCCATGTTGAAATATGGGAGGAACCCAAGCACACTCAATAGCCCCGCCCATCTATATGATTGATGTGGATGCTTGCAACATTTTAGTGAATACAACACCCTGCAAAATAACAGATGAACTTTATAATGTCCTACGATTCGATTCTATTGGACATTTCATTTTATTTAAAATCTTTAGTATGCGTTATAATGCATATTTTAAATTTTACGAAAATTTAGTCATTTTTGTCTACTGTCATTCATCTATAAAGTTCGTTTTATATTACCTTAAGGATTTACCATGAATTTAAATATTTTAGTCTATTCTTAAACGTTCAAATCGTATGGATAAATCGACACTATAAGAAAGCCATATGCCTATAGTCATTTCGCTGTATACATATTCTACAAGTGGCTAGCTTCGTCTTGAGTTTCCCAGACGAAGCCGTCAGTTAATGTCAACCATATGTTAGAGCTGGGGCCTGGCTTGACAGAGATTATGTAGCCCTGCAGTCTTTAGACTGGATTTCTAACATGAGTTACTACTATACCAGCCAAAAGATGAGTACATGTAGTGACTCTACTGAACTCCAGAGCAAAGTAAGCGAATTTAAAAAGTTTACAATGGCAATGAAAAGTAGCGACTTGTTGGATTTAGAAGTCGGAAGTGCTTTTTTCCATCTATATACGTGGTTCCCAGTACGATTTATACATGATGACAATTACATTACTGGTTGGCAATCTACACAAGCAAAAAAAAAAATTTAAAAAAATGGACGCACTCTCTTAAAGTATTAACACATAAAACACATAACAAGTCTTTAGTATATCTTGGAAGCAAGGATTAGTTTTATTGAGAGCTTTCTAGCTTAACTAAATGTCGTCACTACAAAACCATCTGCGATTAATATTGCCTTACAAGAGGTTGTTCTTTTTGCTGCATCGACATGATCGTCAAGTAAAGTGTTCTTGGTATTCCTTGAACAGTAACAATGTTACAATAATTTCAAAAAATCTAACCGCGCCACAAATTACAAGAAAATAGAATTGAAATCTCAAGACATGAACAAGGATTATTAATGTATAATATGCGATGTATAGTATATATATCAAATTTGTTTTATTGATTGAAGTTTGTTTATTAAAGTTCTTACTTTTCTTTATGCATAAACGAGAGCCATTTACTCACCTTTAATATGTAACTCGACTATATGTATAACGGCATAATACAAGATTCTTAGGTGAAAAAAATAACGATTAACATAAATAGGCGTATTTTAGATATTTTGAATACAGAAAATACCCGCAAGGAATTTACAGTATCCCGGCCAAAAGTATCTCTCTTCATTTAATCAAAATATACAGCAATATCACACCACTATCATCCACTTAACCACAGTTCCTTATAAAGTTCAAGGTCACTTGAAAGCGGATAGTTCTAACCAGATGTCATTTGATTCTGAAAGTGTCTAAGAGTTGAAATACAATACTAACTTATGATATAAGATACTGTTGTATAATAGCTAGATAGATACAAGTTCTGTTAACGTCAGTAGAAAATTTGTCAGGGATATTTTATAACCTTTGTCTGAAACCGATTTAGTGCTTCACAATTTATGTCAAATATATTATTACATGTTCAATGTTTCATTATATGGGACATGGAGATAAAATACAGCGACTACTGATTAAAGGGAGCTACACGCACCCTAGTACTATCAGCGATATAAATGTTAACAACCAAAGGGCCATTTTACTGCGGTCTCCCTTATTCACACATATTGTCTTATTGCACTATGTTCTTTAACTTCATACTGCGAGATTTTGTGACACGTGGCCATGATAGGGACTTGTATCCCACATATCAGTGAAAAGCCCTAAAGTATAATGTAATCCCACAATTAGAGAAACAAAATAAACTTTCGGAGAGGTGTGTTTCGGAAGATAGTAGCTTGCTATTTACAATGGCCTGTCATAACTTCATTTCGAATCAGAGACTTGTCGTCCGACTGATAGAAGTGCATATTGACCAAATAAAGGGGAGCATATGCCGAAAAAGTCACTATTTGATTGTACACATGTCCACCATGACGCCAAGTTAACGCCTCTATAAATTATCGCCATATGTTCGGTTGTAGCACAAAGTAAATTTTATAAGCAAACTGTTGAAGATATGTGAATACCCAATTGTTCTCCTGCTATATGAAGTGGAATGTCGCGTTTAACATAGATGTTCGACAGGGGGCGCATGGCTTCTGACGGCTTAAGGACGTTTTTACCAGCTTATTAGGGTAAAGGGTTGTACAGCGAGTAGACGTATATTAACAGTTGTGTGGGGTGTAGGGCTAAACATATGGGAAATCCAAACTGAACGAGTCACCATTACACCACATGCCTCAAGCGTTATAACAGTTGTTCCCCAGGTTCTCGCTCTCTGTGTAGGCAGTGTACAGTGTTAACTGGACATTTCTTGTTTATAATGATCACTAAATGTCGAGATTTTGTGGCTTGTTTCGGGCTTAAGTCATACTTTGTGTAAATTAATTCGGGCGTAAGACTGCGTGTCAGCCCTAGAGATGAAGACAAGGCAACAGAAAATATACAGTAACACTGCATACATGACAAGCGGAAGATGCAATACGTGGCTCTATTAAACAGACTGTTCATACTTACTGTGTCAAAAAACCAACAGCTTCTTGTCACATGCATTCTTGCCAGGGGAATACCATCAAATTAAAATAAGATACAATAATTCGATATAAATCATGCATAACAATTCAACACACATGAAATAAACACCAGCTTGTCTAAAGCAGCCTTTGTAAATGTGGACAATTGTTTTACAAATATATCAGACCTTGTGATTGGTTAAATGTCATAAAAATGTAAATAATAGACACATCAGTTAGTGTCTGTATACTGGTCGCCTATTACTATAAACAAATATAACCATTGTTTCCAATTTTATCATAAACCAAACGATTAAATATATTAATCTGGCAATAGATTCCGTCTAATGTACACATATCAAAATAGCTTTCAAATATGATGAAGGCTTACATTTTATGTCATAAAAAATTATAGCCCAAACCCCCGTACACAGAACTACTATTCCTTTCCTGCAATACAAGGTAAAGGACATTGGCATATTTATATGTTTATAAAGCTACACAATCTCGCTACCTGTTGTTTTGTTTCGTTTCCATATTCTCGATTTGTGTTATATTGATTACTTTACACGCACAAATAAGAAAATGGCATTCGTGTCCGCTTGTTAATCTACATGAGATAAATTGACAGCTGTGATGTGATGGGGATTAACGGCTGGATAGAAAAATATGAAAGACTCATTACTGTTTAGTAACATATCTATTTAATCTTTTGTTGCAGACTTTGGCGGTTGTGATGTAGAAGGCCAGTGGGCAGAGCACGGTGCAAGTGTTCGACCCCAGCCGTTCCGCGAACCATGCCGCGAGTGTCAATGTCTCAATGGAGTAGCTACTTGCTATACCATTGAGTGTAAGGAAACCCGATGTGCTAATCCAATCCCGATCGAGGGCGAGTGTTGTCCCGTTTGTCCAGGTAAATATATATATATATATTTTATCTATGTATCGATTCCGTTTGGGGATAGGATCGTCTAAAGAGTCCTCATAGATAGTCCCTAAACCGCTCACATAAGTCAATATATGTTTACTATTAAATTAACCGTGTGTTCTGGGAAATATTCCTTAAAATCTCTAAACCAAACGAGAGAGTGTTGTCCTGTATGTCCACAGATTCACACCTTAATTCTATAAACTATATCCGTTCTGTGGCTATGTTTATCCATGCATATGTTCAGGTAAATATCTTTTGTCCGGATAGATCTTCCTTTAATCTCAAGAGACAGTGTTGTGCCATATGTACAGAGAAGCACTCCCTGTACCCCCTATTAAATCTTATCATTTATAGTGGTAGTGTGAGTCAATATGTCAGAGTAAGCCAATATGTCAGAGTAAGCCAATATGTCAGAGTAAGCCAATATGTCAGAGTAAGCCAATATGTCAGAGTAAATACTTCTTAAATCTCTCTACCAAATACGTCTAGTGAAAGTGTTGTCCCGTGTATACCTATAAACAGTTTTTTCAATCTACAAGCCAAGCCATTTTAGTGCCAGTGTTTACCAATGTGTCCAGGTAAAAATACTTTAAATCTATAAACCAAACGCTTTTAGTGGCAGTGTTTACCAATATGTCCAGTAACCCTTCAAGTGGACCTTTTAGTTCTAATCAAACCTGCATAAATCATGCTTTATGCAACCATAACATGGCTGTTAACTTAACCACGAATAATTTACTCTCCATCCGTGTCATTATAATAGATAGAATAACTTCTTGTGTCAGAATCTTTGGTTTTAACTTATAATTTTAGTATATAACAAGAATATTGTAAATCTGAAGAACAAAATACTCATTTTGGAGGCTCTCCAGATTTCGCGGAAATAATGAGATCAATGGTAGTCAATTGTACTACTTGTAGCAGGTCATCAAAAGTGAGAAGGGAGGGGTGCCCAATGGAATGAGCTTGTGATCTACACTCTTAGAAGTAATGGTTCTTTGAGGATTCTTTAGAAAAGAGGAAGGTGACTGGTCCTTAATAGATCCGGGGTGGTTCTACATGGAACCATTAGGACAAAAAGGGTTCTTTGATATAATAAGATAGACAGAAATACACGGAATAGTTGCTGTGAGGTTTCCATACAAAACCAACAAGTGTCATCACTGACAAACCTAAAATGGTTCCATTAGAGCCACATTTTTCTTAGATTATATTTAGAAAAACTTTTAAATCTAGGTTAATGTTTGACGCCAACTTGATTTGCATTCAAGCGAACATATGTTTTTTGTTGTATTTTCAGAAGAAGAGAAGGAAGTTGAGGTAGGTGTTGTTTTGCGTTTTAACACATTGTATTTTGATCATATTATTGTTTCATACGTCACTTTAAAACACAACTAAAACCCAGGAATAGAGTTTTAAGTGGAAGTGAAATTTATGATAAACATTCAATAAAATATAAAATGTTATGAACAGATTCGGCATCAGTTTAAAAACTACAGGATTTTATGAGATTTTGTGTATAAGTATTACTTTGATTAAACAAACCTTCTGGATGATATTAATATGGATACTGTAAATTTCTGTTTCTATAGATTCCAGCCAACCTTCCTCCTGTGGACGTACCCGGCAGAATGGTAAGTATTTTGTGATAAAACTCCTTAAAGTGTTTGATGTTTGCCAATATCGATTTCAGCAATAATAAGTGAAGTTCATGGGATTGTGCTTCCTTTATAATTACATTTACTCAATATAAGTCGGTTAAACAATATACGCATATAAAAGGTGCTTTGTGACATGTTGTCACATACAACTGTTTTACTCCAAACTGCCGCAAAAAAGGGTGATTGTTGAAACCACATGACAGATTATCTTTATCTTTGTTGTCAGGGTCGCCGTGGAAACGAAGGACAAGCAGGTGCACAGGGACCTCAAGGATCAAGGGTGAGTGTTTATAGTCATTGGAAAATAACTCTTTATTAAATATAATTTCTACTGAACCGCAAGTTTGTTTATATTTATCGTCAAATGAGTGTGAAACAGACAGACACAAACGGTCATAAACAGTAAAAAGTATAAAATTGCAATAAACTATTACGAAAACAAAGACATGAAAACAGTGTTCAATTGGATAAATATAATTTTTCTTCTGAAGTACCTGTTAGACAGTTTCTGTTCTCCATATCGCAATACCTTTTCATTACTCACCGGTAACATCGGCTCATTGCAAATACGGCTTTTCTTGTAAAACTTTGTCTCTAATGTTAATCGAAGTAGCTATTTGCGAAATACCATGCAATTGAATAGACAGACATTTCAGTATATGTCGCCTTGGTTCATATTATATTGTTAATTTATAGGGCGACTCAGGAAGAAATGGTGGGAATGGCGTACCAGGACCCCCGGGACCCCCAGGCCCCGCACCCGACGTAAGTTCAAATATTATATAAAATCAAACTGTTTCATATCGATTAAGATATATACACACATGTTGAAACACGCATCGATGTGATAGACAAGTAAAGTTTTAACTGTTAATTGAGGAATAAATGAATGAAAATATAATCTCATTTGAGATGTTTCATGTAGTTATTGCTTATTCATCAAATTTCCGATTAACTACAGAAAATTGTTAAGAAGAAGTTTTCAAGAATTTTGATCATATTTGTTTATTGTTTTGACAAAATGTTATATTTTACGGTGTTATTTTAACAGTATCAAGCCGATAACTACTTCCCCCAGGGAGCAAACAAAGGCTATGGATTCCAACAATCTCAATATATCACCGCTCAACCGGTAAGTGACTAATTGTACTGGTTTCTTCAGTGAATAATGCCGTGGACCATGGCGGGCTCAGTCTGTGCCAACCTATATCAATTAACACACCCAAGTTGGTATATGAGGTCCAATGCTTTACTGTTATCACATTACAGTCCCGCTATTACCATTCCCATACCGTATGATAACATGTGATTATCTAAAGATAAGGATTAACAATCTTGAACAAATCGGAATTGTTTTCATAGTTTTCTTCATTATAAAGCAGGTATCATATATTAATATTTGTGTTAAAAAACAATGATACAGGAATAGTTTGAGCTTATGACTAGACAATGTTATAATATTATTTTATCACATATTGTTCATACTCTAAAACAAATTCGTTGATTTATTTCACTTTATGGATATTGTATTTCAAACAATCCAAGATACCAACCGGAAGTCCATGTTTCTTACCCCCAAAAGTGATATGACTAATTGTACCAATTAACTGTAATCACAATGTTATTTTTTTTACAGGGTCCTCAAGGTCCCAGGGGTCCGCCTGGCCCTCCCGGACAGCCGGTAAGTATTTTCTAACTGTCAAATAACTCATAATAAAAAGCAAAATAAATTTAAAAAAAAAAGAAATAAATAATATTGATTTTTAAGAACAACTGTTTTTTTTTATAAATATTTACTTATTTATAGGCTTGAACTCTGAATACAAATGACCACGGTCCTTGGATGTTATATTAAAGGATTACAAACTGCTCCAACGTAAACCTATGAGATATATTTGTATGTGGTTTCCTTTAAAATATGCCTTTTGTTGTAGGGTCCATCTGGGTTCCAAGGTCTCCCAGGAGAAGCAGGGGATCCGGGTCAACCCGTAAGTATCATACAATCTACCCGACTTGATCCAATCTTACTCAACCTTTAAAATCCCATTATTACTTCGGTCTATTTGTTATCGCCTTACTTAATTTGACCTAAGTACCTCATCAAAATTATGAATACATTCCAAAGTTCCGGATACTTTGATCAACGCATCAACGCAGTTCTGACAGTAATGTGTGCAGTTTGGCGTTTCACTCGAGTAGCCTTCCAATACTGAGTGGGACTTCTTTTCAAACACAACTCTCCTTTTGTTATTCCAATGTTAACGTAACTTACTTAATATTAACTACGCTCACCTTAAATTATTCCAACGTTGCTCTAACCTGTATATTTCAGCGTTATACTGACTTAAGTATTCAAGTGTTTGCGGTGACGTGAGTGTTCCGGCGTTTTTACTGGAGTATTACAACGTTACTCTGACACAATAATCCTAACGTTACTCTTGTATTTTATACACAACACAGAAGACTTCCAGACAGAGGGGAAACAACTCTGTTATTCATGTCATTTGAAATAATTTCTGATGCCATAATATTTCTTCCCTTAAATGCTTTAAAAAAGTGATTTTCATTTTATTAAGAGATAACCTGTGTACCCCGATTTTTATCTAGTTTTTCAGTCATGTATTAAAGCAGATTCAGCAGTGGAATAATTGTCCATGATATATGAAAATAATCAAGGGTATGATTCCCTTAATGTCTATGTGATTATCACTGTGTGCTTTGTTTTCGTCCAGGGCAATCCGGGTCCAAGAGGCCCCCCAGGAGCACCAGGATTAGTCGGTCAAGATGTAAGTTTAAGAATCTACTTTATCAAGAAAGTCTTGTTGGATTTAAGTTTGTCACTAGGTAATTAGCTTTAATACTTATTTTCATAACCAAAATAGTTAAACTATACGGTTTAGACCAAAGTTTTATTGTTTTCTTTATAGTTTTGAGATAAATCAATGGTCGGTCATCTTGATAATTTGTATACCTGTGCACTGTGGGATATTATATGGAAGTATTATAACTGCGATGACTTGTTATGTTTAGGGAGATTCCGGACGTGACGGGGAATCTGGACCACGTGGTCTCCAGGGTCTTCAGGTAAGGACTACCGCTACTACTTGTCATATAAGCCTTAGCTTGTGTTGATCATCTTGATGGTCATCCTTCTGGTTTGCTTTCTTGAATCAAATAGTTATCACATTCAGATTCATAATTTACTCTTACAAAACATGGGTAGAATCAAAAGTACCATTTTACAATTTTGCATTTAATCGGTATAAATGCAATTGAATACAATACCTTGCTATTGCAAATAAGACTTACAGTAATTATTATAAGTATTGTTATTACATTGATGTATACTGGTGGAAGTTTGGATATGTTGTATACAGGATATAATGCATAAATTATACACAATCCATGTTTCACGCTTCTGTAGTTATCAAAAAGCAGAAGCTATTTTAATTAGCTTTATTGACATTTTAGATAAACTATAATTGTTGTTAATATGTACAAAACGTGAAGTCACTTTCCTGATAAATAAAACTACTGATTTTTTTTATTGTAGGGCGCCAGAGGTCTCCCAGGCATCCCAGGCCTACCCGGACCTAAAGGACACAGGGTGATTTACAACAATCCCTTATTAAACTATCTCTTTAATTATTTTAAATACCTGTTTTGTCAAAACCACTGTTAATCCATACAATGCTTTCCAAATAGACATTGGTTAAAGTTAAAGACAAGCTCATGATTTCTTTATAATTATATGTTGTCCATCCAATTATGTGTAATAACATTTATATTTAAATGTTGTGTATGTCCAAATTTAGCTTTTAAACTGTCGCTTTATTTAGTGTAATATCTATAGTATGTAAAATCCCAATTGACCTCGTCATAAATATATTGATTTTTCTTCTGTAGGGATTCCCAGGTGTTTCCGGTCGTCAAGGAAACGCTGGTATTCCAGGAGAGAAGGTATCTATCTGCATAAAATATATACATAAAACATATCCGTCAGATAACAATTCATTTAATCACATTTCACTGTATTTGTTAGATCGAAAGGACATTAAACGCCTCATAAACCAAACGAAATCATAGGTTAACTTCCAGACTGATACAAAGCGAGTTTATCATAGCTAGAATTGTTATGAATTCTTAATGATACTCCAAGTGTTATTTTTAGAAGTAGAAATACAACGGACTGCACTGACACGGTTAAGCGGTGTCCAAAGATGCCTGCAGTAGTGAATGATAAAGAAAGAGGTTCATCTTTCTCTCCAATCGGTAGCGAACAAATTGCTAGTATGTTTACTTCCATTTTAATGGACTTTCCGATTTGAGGTAAATGAAACTGCTTTGATACATCGATTTTCCTGTGTGATATTTTAGGGAGCCACTGGTGCCTCTGGCCCCGCAGGTGTTCCAGGTCCCATTGGAGAACGTGGTGCAAATGGAGCTCAAGGACGAGACGGTGCCCCCGGAGCAGCTGTAAGTTCGATTGTTGTTCAGTTTATTTGACGGGACAAATACATACAAATTCGTTGTCGTATTATATTGACATTTAAATGAAAAAAACGGTGGCCAATGTAGCCAGTTGAATTTGTTGTGTAGCTCTAATAGTGACTAGATTTAAATCCCACTTTGTCATAAATAGGCAATTGAATAACGAGATCAAACCAAATCAGTAAACAGGCGAACCTTTCTCTAACCAGCCTGCCGCATATTTCACCAAAACATGTCACATTGTTTTGCGGTTATTGTTTTGCTAGAATTATGATTGTATGAATTGTGGATGGAAACGTTTTATGCGTGTAATAATTAAGGAATAATTGACCCCGTCTGGTGTTGGCAGGGATTGCGAGGTATTGATGGGTCTCCAGGAAGTCCCGGATCTCCAGGAGCTATTGGACCATCTGGACCACCTGGAATTTTGGGTGTTGGCGGATCAAAGGTAAGATATTCTGTGTTTAATCTAACACATCAATTGTGTTTGAAGTATCTTTTGAAATAATCCCTTACTTCATCCTTAATTTTTGCTTGTCGATTTATGCTTATAATGCCTAATTTTAAAACATGACTTCTTTTCTCCATATAGTGTTCCTACACATTTAATCTGTTTTTGTTCTTGTTGATGTTATATGTAACGTAGTGTATATCAGAGGTTGTCGTATTGTTTTCCAGGGAGACCGAGGCCCAGGAGGACCCAAGGGAAGTGTTGGTCCACAAGGTGCTCGAGGAGAAAACGGTCTCCCCGGCGCTCCAGGTGAGGCCGGGCGAACAGGAACCCCTGGAACCCCAGGATCCACTGGCGAGAAGGGAAACACTGTAAGTTAGAGCCCACCTTTATGGACAGATAAAAAGTGAAATACATAAGGCAATAGATACATATTTGACAGCAAATGCACAAACGCATGACTGGATTACTAATAAAATTATATTTTTACAATAAACATTTCGGAAATTATAAAATTTAACTGTATTGTGCACACTGGCGAAATGAAATATAAACATATATCTGTGATAACATTATATAACAGGGTTATATTTCACGACTATCACTTTCAGGGAGAAGTCGGCGGAGCTGGCGCCCCTGGCTTCCCAGGACCCAGAGGCCCACCCGGCTTGAATGGGAGCCCCGGACCGACCGGTGTCAAAGGAGAAAATGTAAGTAGACTCCTTCTATATTTCTTTTAAGGAGTGGGAAAACACATTCGCTTGTATAGGTTATGTTAAAATTTGTAAGGCAAACATATGCATGCTCGCTGTTTACTAAACGGATCGGAGATCGGAGAAGACAGCGTTTGACCACTTGTTTTACCAGATCAAAGGGCGCCGCCATATTAGACCAAAGCTATACATCTTTGACCGGGCTACAATAGTGTTGTCAATAGGTAACACACTAAACTTAAAGGTGAAAATACTAGATATCCGTCTTTCTTTCGAATATATTATCATTATTTTATCTTGGTTGGCGTCTTTGAAAAAATTCTCCAAAGCAGATTGATCGCTGATTACGTCATGGTAAAAACATATACAAGGGAGATAATTCTTCTGACCCTCAGAGAGATTTTTTCCCCTCGTTTAAATACAACATACTGGAAGAGTAAAGTTCTATTTTGCACATATAATAGGGATGTTTTAATAGACACATTATTTTAACTGTGACAATATGCTTCAGGGATCACCAGGTCAGGCTGGCGGCACCGGCGAGACAGGAGAGCGAGGAGCTCCCGGCATTCCCGGCGAGAGGGGTCTGCCCGGTCTACAAGGGGCTGACGGAAAGCGGGTAAGTGCTCTTATATTTCTCTGTTCTTCACGAGCCCCAGATCCCTACTAGTTTGATAGTATCACTTCAGAGCCATCAATTGCCGACTTAGTCGATTTGCACATACATTTTCTAGACTTTTGGTCTTGATTGACACATTTGGCATAGACGTTCTTTTCTTGGGGAAAGTTGACATTTTTACCAGTTTCACCACTAGACGATAAAGCATCCAAAATCTTATTAATTTTGGATATCAAGAATCGTACAAGGATTGATCAATATCCAACTTAATTCCACCCAAAGATCGTCATTTCAGACATATATCAGCTGTATCTTTACGATTTTCTCATTAATGAGAAATAATTTGAAACAAAACTAGTTTGAACATTTTCGTTGGTATTGTCATAATGCTTTACCTGTAGATCAATGTATATAATACAATCTGATGTTGGTGTAATTTTAACATTTTTCCTTGGTATTGTCATAATGCAATATCTGTATAACAATGTATATAATGCAATCTGATGTTGTTGTAATTCCTCCCAGGGCCCAAGAGGATCCGGTGGTCCCCCCGGCGTACCTGGTGTAGCTGGAGAACGGGTGAGTGGACCTAACCATTTATTGATGTGTGTATTGTTACATCATTTAAGTGAAATGCTCTTAAGTGCGGCTTAAAGCATCAATCAATCAATCAATAGTCAATGTATAAATGCTTATATGAAGGGAAAAAAACAATTACTAGAAAGTTAAGAATATAGCTCACGTTTTAGGCATTTGAATGTTTTATTTATTTCTAAAATTATTTTATTTGCCATGATCGTAGGGCTCTGCTGGAGAGAGAGGCTCCCCAGGAGCTAACGGTTTCCCCGGGCCTAAGGGTGAAACTGGAGAGAGAGGAGCTCGCGGTGAGTCCGGAGAGGCTGGTCCAGTTGGTGAACCTGGTCGAGCAGGCCCACCAGGTGCCCCAGGACTCCGAGTAAGAACAACCCTCTTAATTATATTTTGTATAATTGAAGAGAGAAAAAATTCTTGACACCACCGAACTCTACCATTCAATATACGCAATCTATAACTGCACATCTTTGGAATATCTTGAAAAGTCATCGCTTAAAGATTATCAGAAATTTCAAAAGCTTTTATTTCCTGTCAGAATATAATTTAAAAATATATTGATGACTGTGTATTATGGAGTTTGAATATGTCGTAACTGAAGGTAACAGTTGTTACAATATGACTTAAATTTCATCCTATTCTTTTGTTTCATCGAAGGGTCCCACCGGAACACCCGGAGCTGACGGAAGATCCGGAGAGTCTGGGCCTTCTGTAAGTTCAGCATTAACAACAATCACCATAAAATTATTCGCTAATTTATCAATAAACTACTGTTTCGTTGACATGAAAAGGAAAATCGTGTAAGCTGATCTTTTGTAAGAAATTCAAATATTCACATACCTGTAAAGGAATCGTCACAAATTAAGGAAAGATATCATTTATACATGGAAAGTTGCCCTTTGCATTGAATTATCAAATCATTGTGGAATTAAGACACAGATACAAAGAGGAAATAACATGGTTTATATGTTCAATTCCACAGGGACCCCCAGGTAATGACGGAAAAACTGGAGAGCAGGGTGCTCAGGGAGTGAGAGGTCTTCCAGGCGTCCAGGGGGCACCAGGAGCTCCAGGTGAAACGGTATGTCAAATAACCTTACGTTTTCCTAAACATATCTCTGATAGGTTTCTATGGTCTCAAATCGTCACGATTGACGATCCATTCATTCCATAGATAACACACAAACTAACCAAACTGACATACTGAATTTTTTTTTTATCCTTTTTGACTTAGAAGGGATCTATCTAAAACATTTTGCTTGATAATTCTGTTGTTAGGGTTTCCCAGGAAAGGATGGTAAACAAGGAAACCAGGGCCCCCGTGGACCTGTAGGTGACCGAGGATCTGACGGTATTCCCGGTGAGAATGGTAATCCAGGACCACAGGTAACTACAGCAATATACAATACTATATACTCCAATTTTAAAACTACCTTATTACCAGCATCAACATTTATTACATTTTAGAGAAGATAATTCAAGACGACTATGACTTATATTTTGAAAATATATAACAGTAAATATTCAATGAGGAAGGCTTTCTGTTATACATTAAACTTTGTATGTGAATGATGTTTCTTTTTCTTTTTAGGATAACAGAACAATGCTCGTTTTCAGTAATGTGTCGGAATATATATAGACCTCGTTAGAATAGATAAAGTTTCGCTTCGAAATAAATATCATTCGTAAACTGTTTAACTCAAGCGTGTTAAATTTAAAATATATATAAATGTTATCAAGGCAGTATATTCTTGAAGGAACCTTTTTAAGTTATGAACCGCACTTCTTTCTTTGGACAGGGTGAAGCCGGAGTCAGGGGAGACAACGGAGCACGTGGTCCCGCTGGGTTCCAAGGACTGCCCGGAGCCCCTGGACCTGCTGGGGAACCAGGTCGTGCTGGAGAGTCGGGCCGACCAGGAGCTCAAGGCGAACCAGGAAATACAGGCGAGAGAGTAAGATTCACATCTACCAGCATGTATCATGAGTTTAAATATAGGACATTGTTTATGCCACGTTTTGAACTTTGATGTAATTCTGATAACACTCGAGACTGCGTTATACTATTTTTGCTTAACTATACAAATCTGCCTCAGCTTGAAATGTACTTATTGTCTGCATGAATTACATATTAATACAGTATATTTCCACCAAATATCGGTTTTATCTTTCAAATGTGATATTAACCATTTTATCTCAATTTTTTGTTTTTTCTACCAATGTTAGGGTGAGCGAGGATTCCCAGGTGAAGGCGGCTTGACCGGAGCACCAGGTGCCCCAGGGGAGAGAGGTTTACCTGGTCCATCCGGACAAGATGGCCCTCTCGTAAGTTGACAGCAAACAACATTTTATAATCCTAGAATTTTACTATATGCTAAAATAATAACTACATTTACAACCTCAGTCTATACTACACTTTGTAAAATATACTGAATCAATGATGGCCTAAAATGACGTTATATAAGTTCTGTTGAACAGAAATGGTGGTTGCTTAGAACGCTTTTCAATTTAATTATTTGATATTCCGTCCATCACGAACCTTGTGTTAGCCGCTAATGCTTGTTCGAACAAATGAGTTCAGAATGACTAATTTCTGACAAAAATTAAACGATGTAACGGGATTCACGAACAGCTAAAATTATTTTCCTTGTGATTTGAATTGTGTTTTTTTTTAATCCACAGGGACCCCCAGGTCCATCAGGAGAGAGAGGACAGCAGGGACCACCAGGTTTAGTTGTGAGTATATACATTGTCTCCCTTGCTTTATAACTATATGTATGACAAATGTCACGCTCTTACCTATGCAAATACATTATCAGTTTCAAGTATTTAAATGCGTAAATTTGGTAATTTAGAGATATTTTGTTCAGTAAAGGAAACAGGGGCAAACACTTTTTGTATGAATAATAAACAGATATTATTTGTGGCCATTTACTAGCTTTTGAAAACCAAATGCAGTTTAAACATCTGTTAAATAGTTCCGATGTAGTTTCTGTATGTTTGTTTTTTCTTTGTTCCACAGGGTTTACCCGGTGAACGAGGAGGTTCAGGACCACCCGGAGAACGGGGAGCTAATGTAAGTTATAGGTCTTATTTACCCAACATCGGGAGATAATCTACTGATGAGTGGCTAATGTAAGGGCTGTATCTGACAAACTGCGCTTCCACAAGTCATTACAATAACTAACATGGTCGTTTCATTAATTGAGTTAAGGAATGGTCCACAGCAAAATAACAGTATGTTATTTAAAGCTGTCTGAGGAATCCGAGAAAATGTGCCCAGCAATTATATTGGGTCAATAACGTTTTCCTTTCTCTTTATCATTTGTGACACAAATTGGTAGATGATTAAGTGTTCTTTACTTTCCAAAGTAATGTTGGTTTGTATCATCTATCCATGAATTCAGGGAGATCAAGGTCAACGAGGATCAGACGGTTCCCCCGGAAAGAACGGTGATGTTGGCGAGCCAGGAGACCAGGGTATCCCCGGTCCTCCAGGTCTGAACGGAGCTAAGGGACAGCGAGGTGATACAGGCGGACGAGGAGAACTTGGTCAGCCTGGTTCCAGTGGTGAACGCGGTCCAAATGGTCGACCAGGACCACAAGGTGCTCCCGGACTAATGGTAATACAGTCATTGTCTAATATACATTAATTTTGAGGGCAACCACGAGTAAAACTTAATGGTTTAGGACAGTCACTGATTTTTATCATTTCAAGTCTAACACATGCAGTTTCAATCGGGTTTAGGGTAATTTTAGTCCCCAGAGAGCTCTTCGCAAAATCTCAGTGAGTATGAGGTAAACCAAGAGCAAAAATTGTACCATGTCTCAACGAACCTCTAATTTTCATTCAGTTTAGATATCTTCGTATTGCTGATTATTCCTGATTTCAAAGATATATTTCTTAGTGTAGTCTTCAATATCTAGTTGACGCCAACGCTGTTTCGGGTAATTCGAAAAGGATTGGTTTTTTTTTTGTTTTAATGGCGCATGCAGCCGTATCGGGCTATTCTCACCATCCACAAATAACATTCGTTTAAACTTGTCTTATAGGGACCCCCAGGCTCTGTCGGACCCCCCGGAGAACTCGGAGCACCTGGATCAAAGGTAAGAAACGTTGGTTAACTGTAAAGATGAAACCTAGTTATAGAATAAATTAACATTACGCGTGAAAAAACTTTGTGGCATTGTTCAATAAAAAGTATAGGGAGGAAAATAGACTAACAAATGTAATAGTTTTAAAATGACTTTTAAAAAAAGATTTTGAAAACGTTACTTATTTAACTGACTGTTTTTTATTTTATAATAGGGAGAGACAGGCGCCCCAGGTGTACCCGGAGAAGCCGGACAACAAGGAGATGCTGTAAGTTTTGTATAGCATACCACTTTCTTAACTCTAAAAGTAAGAATCTCTTATTGGAACTCTTTAACATACGGTCATGGTTTATACTGTCTTCAAGTTGATATACTATAGATTACAGTTCAACTTCCTGATGCCCTGATTGGGCTACATATACTACTGGGGTCTGTATTACTCAGTAATTTCGAAGGTTCCGTACACCCTGTCGCGGGTTTAGGAATAATAAAATCTGCTTTATTTCTAAGTTTACTTTGATTTTGTGTTCTGATTTTCTATTTCGTTCTTGATATAGGGTAAGGATGGCGTTATTGGCCGCAAAGGTGCCCGAGGTGACCAGGGTCCAGTGGGTCTCAACGGATCCCCAGGTGTCCCAGGCCGCCCCGGACCCCAAGGACCCCCAGGTTCTCCCGGAAAGACCGGAGTTGCTGGCGCTAACGGAAGATCAGGTCTAAAGGTATGTGTATTAAAACTACGAACATGATACCCAGTAACATATTACAGAGAACCGATAACAAACTTGACAAAAATTATGCTATAAATATCCACATTGTTAGACTTATGGTTGCATATATACATTTATATTTTCAAAGGTTTTATGTGTTTTTAGAACCAAAAAAACGAAATGTTTCCAATATAGTTACTTGAAGCATACGAAACCCGTTGTTGCCAAACCGTAAATAGATCTGGCATCATACAAGTGAGTATGGATGATTGTATTGATGCGATTAACAAGGGATGTGTCATTTTTCTGTAGGGATCTCGTGGTGAGAGTGGTCCACCAGGACGTGCCGGAGAGCCAGGCGCCGCTGGTCTGCCAGGTCGTGACGGTGTACGCGGAGAGCGAGGACAGGACGGCCGAACAGTATGTACCTACTAATTCTTAAGTTAACATTATGATTGCACTTATCTTCAATAATCACTTCTCTATGAATTTCTGTGTTTTTGAAAAGACTATGTTGTAAACTTGATCGACATCGCTGTGCCAATATGGTTCCCACTTAGAAATTAATATATTTAAAACGGTAGCTGTTAATGTTGGAATATACTTTTAGGCAATATGGTTTCCAACAAATTATTAATAAATGACCTTTAGGTGCTGTTCTAAATAAGACATGTATTTACAGGGTACCCAAGGCCCCCCTGGTCCTGCTGGTCCCCAAGGTGAGCGAGGACCCCCCGGCATGCCAGGTCTGCAAGGAGAGCGTGGACAGTCAGGTCCAGCTGGAGGAAAGGTTTGTAAAATTTCCATACAATTGATCAACATTTAACAGATTTCTAACGCAGTGATATTCATTATATTTCTAAAATATCTACATTAAACATCAACTGTAGTTATTCCAATCAGCGTTGTGTAGTATTAAAATTAATTTCGTTTTATTGAATAAATTATAAATTTGCATAGCCAGTACAATGCCGGAGAAGCATCAATTTTTCTCATTTATGTGAACTTTCTTTGACTGTAGGGTGCTTCTGGTGAAGTCGGACGCGCAGGAGAGGATGGACAACCCGGAGCTCAAGGACCCCCTGGACCGCCCGGATTCCCAGGATCTCCAGGAGAACCCGGACAAGCAGTATGTGGAAATTACCTTTTAAAAAAGTTACCTACAGGATGATGACAGCAAGTTTTAAAAGAAAAGAGACATTCAAATATTAATAACTATTTCTTTCCATACATGTTCCATTCCATATCTACGAAAATATATTTTTTTAAAATAGATACATTTTCAATAGAGTATGTTCATGTTAAATAAGAATCATATGCTCAAGCTGAACATTTAAACGTGGAAGAACAGTAAAAGTCGTTATGTGATTTGGCATATTACTGTTTTTTTTTTGCAGGGCAGCGATGGTAAGAACGGCGTACCCGGACTTCCAGGACGTGCCGGAGAAAAGGGACCCCAAGGCCCACCCGGTTCCAACGGACCAGTTGGTCAAAGAGGTCTTCCAGTAAGTTCAAACCATGTGCAAGATAAAGTACACCTGTTAATGTTTTGTGAATATATTCTCTGACATAAACTTAAACACTACAGATTGCATTCTAAAAAAGCAAAACAGGATTATATATGACTTTACTCTAAAATATTATTTTATTTTTATATAACATCGAATAATTTTCAGAAATGTTTAATAATTTTGCTGATCTATTTTGGACACATCTGTCTGAATTAGCACGCCAGATTATAAAAAAACAGTTGCATTTATCCTATCATAAAAATTGTCCTATTAATATATAAACCTAGATATACATTATCTCTGTGTTTATTAACAGGGCCCACAAGGAGCACCAGGAGCCAGAGGAGAAAACGGCCCACGAGGTCTCAGAGTAAGAAACATTCCTTCACTATTGTGTTACAATTTAAAAGATAATGTATTGCATTTGATATTTAATTCAAAAGACATATGAATTATTGATAATTATTTGTCTTAACTGTGAACTATCAAACGTTCGATTACCGTACACAGCGAAATGTGTGGCTAATAAATCTTCGATAAAGTAACACAACGAAATATGTCGGCAGAAAACCTTCGATAACTTCGATATGGTTGTTTAGTCGTTGTGTGCTACAGTGGGTTTATATTCTAATATAAGTGTTCATAAATTTATTGCACATATTTAAATTATTAATATTAAAGTAATGACATTTATTATTGTTAAATTGATACTGACCGATTTATTTTTCCAGGGTGAACTTGGTCCAGACGGTCCGGTTGGTCCACAAGGCCCACGTGGTTCCCCAGTAAGTTGTCCATTTCCTTACAAAATATTTTAAAAAATACAAATCAATCGGCAGTGCTTATGTTTATCATCCACCAGAAGTGTTTGCAGACTTGTGATCTTTATAAAGCATATATTGAGAGACATTTTCAGACATTTGTAATGCTAACTGATTCCAAATATCAGAAGCCGGTAATGAAACAAAAATAAAATTTTCTCTGATACAGTTTTAAATAAGTACTTTTTAAAAAGTTTAGGCCATAGACCACCAAGTGCTCACTTTAAATATCAAGGGACGAACTTGGAAGTGGTATGAAGGAAATAATAATCTAGTGACAGTAAACGGCCTTGTACTTTAAAACACAGTCACATACGTTTTGTTTTAATTATTGTCTGATATATATATATTATTGTAATTAAGATGTATATTTTCTATGTAGGGAGCCCCTGGACCTCAAGGAGAAAAGGGAGAGAATGGTGTCCGAGGTATCAGGGTAAGTCAAACAAGAGTCCGGGGAACTAAGCATTAAGTGCATGTATGTGGTAATTAACAGCGTACATGTCAGAGGATATACTCATTTGATTTAAGATCCAACCCACATCATTTGTGATATGTTGGGCTAAACATCTTATCGAAGGAATTTTTTTTCCGTCAAGTTAACTTCCTCTAAATGGCGAACTCGTCACTGAACGACATTTCTTTGAATTGGTTAGTATACATGGTTAGTATACATAAGGAATAATTCAGGAACTGAATGCTTCATTCTTCTATATCCAATCTAATCTAGCTAAGACTTTCTGATTTTTTATCATTCATTCGTTGTTAAAATTATGCTAGTTTCTGAAATGCTTTCGTTTTAATTTTAGGGATTCAAGGGCCACATTGGTCTTCCAGGTCTTCAAGGTCTCCCAGGACCCCAGGGTCCATCTGGAGAACAAGGCCCTTCAGGAGCACCAGGCCCTCAAGGTATCCAGGTAAGAACTGTTTTATCATCTGTTAGATGCTGTTTGCAACATAACAAGGTTCCAATCTGAGTTGGTTACAACATAACAAGGTTCAATCTGATCTGAGTTGGTAACAACATAACAAGGTTCCAATCTGATCTGGGCTGTTTACAACATGACATGGTTCCAATCTGAGTTGGTTACAAGATAACAAGGTTCCAATCTGAGTTGGTGAAAAATAAAAAAAAAGGTTCTAATCTGAGTTGGTTACAAAATAAAAAGGTTCCAATCTGAGTTAATTCCACAACGTTTACAAGGACAGCTTCGTTAAAGAATAATAATGTAGCTCACCAGGGACAATGCCAGACAGCATTCATATAACTTAAGACCTGTTCAGCTTTTGTGTGTTTATTCAGTAATGTCTATGTCATTATCCACAGGGCTCTGACGGACCACGTGGTAGCCCCGGAAACGATGGAGATAACGGAGTTACAGGAAACCGAGGACCACCTGTAAGTAACCCTATGTATTGTCCCACATGGTATAGCTGATCTGACATAAACTTCAACTTATTCGATTACAACATTTCTTATCAAGAAAGGTAAATGTGATTACAATGTTCTCATGGAGAAAAATTAAATTTGATTGGAATATTAAAAAAGGTAAATTCAATATGTACCACATTTATCATCAAGAAAGATTAATAATAAAGTCAGGCTATTATGTTTCTTTGTTATGCTGTGTCTTTTATTCGTCAAGTAGATGAGAAACAATTGTTTTTTTTTGTGTGTTGACAGGGTCCTCGCGGTCCCACTGGCGATGATGGTCCTGCAGTAAGTACTTTTATACCATGAACTTTACGATTTTATTCCACAACAAATTAATAATTTGTTTAACCTTACAGGAAACTTCAAGTATATCTCACTAGCTAATTTGTCTATTTTGTTTCATCACAAATTTGGTATAACACATACTTGTTTATTGTTTTAGTATTGTATTTTGAATACCGTCAATTTCTTTTTAATTGAAATGTTTTGGCAATATTGGATCCTATTTCTAAATAGCGATGTTTACATAGCTTCTGGTTATAATACATTCCTGTTAATTGTCTTTTTTTACTAGGGCCAAGAAGGAGAGCCCGGACAACCCGGACGACCTGTAAGTATTTTGAATAACCAGCTCGAAAACTGACTAGTTATCTACAAATTGTACATCATCTTATGCTCTAGTAAAATTGCCTAACAAACTATCAAACTATAAAACGATTTTCATAAACTTACTTGTTTATGCGCTTGTGACACTAATTAGTGTTTTATAAAAATGGTATCCTTTCAGCCCCTCTATTTAGATTTTTAATAGTTATTTATATAGTGAGATTGTTAAATAGACATTAGTTTTGCTTCTTTACAATTGATCGGTATGTTTGTAGGGTCCACCAGGCGGCGCTGCATACCGTGGAGACTGGGCATCATATTTCATGCGAGATGCTCCAAGCATGCTGGTAAGTGACTGTTACGAAACCAACAAACTTAATAACAGCATTTATGATTAAAGTTGTATTTTCAAGATGTTTACTTCAGATTCAACGGCAACTTCCTGTGGGTTTTGTGTTGTATAAATCGTAACATAACCTGGACCATATGAACCGTCATTTGTAAAAAGCTCTCTAGAAGGGTACTTGTTACTTATTGATATACTCCATGCTTGCTTATACCGCAACGTTCTTGAACATATACGGTATACACAATTAACAAAATGTGATATCATCTGTGAACGACACAATACAGATAAAAGTGCATTAACTTAGTTTATTTCTCTATTTCAGGGTGACCAAGCTCAGGAGGTATGTATGAATTCAATTAATCTGTGTAACTGAATCTGAATAAAAAACAGAATAAATAGAAAATAAATAACATTTTTATGATAATATAAAGATCTTCACTTTATGTATCAATTGATATCAACAATGAATTTGAAAGAGAAAGCAAACCAGTAAACAACTTACATAATGGCATTAATGTCTCAGTGAATAGTGTGTATAATCCCAGGCCCGCGGGTATTCCTTTCGTTGGGGGTAAATTAACTTTTATTTCTCTTCATAAATCAGTCCGTCCAGAGGTTATTTAAGTAACCTGTTTTGTCTTTCCTAGTCTGCTTTCGAGGCTTTGAACCGAATCTCTGAGGCTCTGGACCGTATCAAGGTACCTACTGGAAACAAAGAATCACCAGCGCGTACCTGTGAGGAGCTTATCGAAGCCAATGCTGGAAAGACGCTCAAGGATGGTAGGTTACACGGAGACACATTCTCTCTCTCGTGCGGATAGTTATCCAAATTGTTGTACTCTTTTGGCTTACTTTTCAAACCTAAACGATTTCACAATAGGCAATTTGCAAATGTTGTATATAAACCGCCTGCTTATTTACAGTGTGTCAAATATTTATCAACTAATCTTACATTAAATGGGTCGAACCCACAAAGCTCCCAAAATCTCCCTTCCTATACCGCTACTAAGAGTTTCTTTTGGGATGTTTTGTAAGTATTCCCTAATTCCATTGATGTGCACTGTCCATGTTGTTATCTTCAGGTATGTTCTGGATCGATCCAAACCAGGGAGTACCAGATGATAGTATCCAGGCCTACTGCAAGATTGAAACCAGAGAGACATGTGTCATGCCAAGCCCAGATACAGTAAGTATATCTACATTTTATGTTTTGTTAGTTGCTCAAACCAGTATGGCATTCTTGCACTGAATATGGTAGGTATCATTTGTATACCC
>JAVFBW010058782.1:5659-17556 GCA_034783835.1 Mopalia ciliata
CCCCCCCCCCCCCCCCCCCCCCCCCCCCCCCCCCCCCCCCCCCCCCCCCCCCCCCCGCCCCCCCCCCCCCCCCATAAATTATCCAGGGAGGAAATAGTATAGTTATGGACAACAACATCGATTTTAGAGGAGATTGTAGGGGCAGTGGCTTAGTGTGTTTCTTTACTAATACTTCTTTAGTGTACATATCACAGGATCGAGTCCGTTGATCAACCATCATATATATGAATGGGTCACACGAGGTGGCTCTGGCAATTTCGAAAGTGGTTTTTATACGAGGTTTCCTTCCAACAGCTGCTTCCTATGTCTACCATTGAAGTACTGGGGATGGCCAGATATATTGTTATGTTAACATTGAACATGGACTTAACATTGAATATAAAATTTGTCTTTTTTATGTTCTTATTTTATAGTAACTGTTTTAAAAGTTATCTACGATCCGAACATAACTTCTGTGGCATTTGAATAACGATTTAAGAACTAAAATAAAAAAAGTACAATTGTTGGTCAAAAATTTCCATTCGGTAACTGGTATGAATCGAAACTGTATGATGCATTATACTATAAATTACGATGATAGTGCGTGTGTGAATATCAACTATGTGAATACAAAAGTTTGTAAAAAATTCAATACTAAGTTATATAAAGGGTATGTTTTTTCTGCAGTGATTTTAATATTTTTTATGGAATTATATGTGGTAAACCCTTGGGCGGTATCATTGTTCATCAATGGATTATGTAAGGATGTTTTTCAGTCAGTTACGGCTGGTGCTCATCTATATACCTGCCAGGTTATTGCTAATTTATGAATTTATGCATATGGAAATATTTCCTATTGGACACAATGTAGATTTACCGGAATGCTTGGACTGTCAAAGGGTTTGATATTCAATATCAGGTCACAATTTTCAGGTTTTATTTAACCCAATGAATTTCTGTTTAGTAAGATTTTAAATTTTCAATAAAAGATACATCAAGCGAGCATACTAATGAGTGATGCGTTCTCATATGGGTCAGTGAACAAGCACGGCAACACACAATGGTGCAACTTGCCAACTTCATGTTTAATTTGTTGAATATGATAGAGAAGCAAAAGAGAAAAACACTTTCAAATGAACCATGGTTGACGAATGTTGCACTCTATTATTACTTGCACACGAAAGTTGTCTATGAATGGTTAAGCGTTTCATTGTTTTGTTTTTGTTTTCAATTGTATTCATGAACAGAAATTTACTAATCAGAGAGCGGTAAAACAGTATAGCATATGAGAAAACATGGAACAAATATTCCATGGCTGTAGATCACCAACATTTATTCTTAATATGGGGTAAACGTGAATATCTGTTGTACATCTGTTAACATATGCATGTATTATAATTTTAAAAGTGGGATACCTAACCAGGTGAAAGCTGTAGTATTCAAAAGTTTCTTATCTTAATTTCAGGTCGATAGTTGCGATCCGTGATGGTCCAATAATCACTGGCACTGGTATTAGACACAAGAATAAATTATTCACTGTATGTAACTTTGGTTAACATTTAGTATAGTAAAATGATTTTCAATAGTATTTAGAATGAAGAGCAATACGTCAAAAGGAAAATATACACTTAAGGTAATATCCGGACCAATCGATGATTGTTTACATGATCGGCATAACAAATATTGAAAATTCATAGATAAAGGTTAGAAAATATTAAAAAATAAGTATTTTTGCCTCGCCATAAAGCGACATCTTTGTGAAAAGTGACGTAATTCTGCTGTCGTGACTTGAAACTCCGTGTTGACAACTTTAGATCGGTCAATAAATATATGTGCAAGCAAATTCAGTTCTGACTGTTTTGTTTTTGTTAATAATTTGAGACAAAAAGCTTTACTGTCATACAAGCACTCAAATCGCATTTTTTCACAGAAATTTCCTAATTTGTAACATTTAATTTATGTTATTATTACACGTATCAGTTCAGTTTATTCATTACACAATACCCTACTTGTTCTTAAATAGCCCTTCCGTATACATATTTTTATGAATTGTGGCCTTTTTGTCGTTTAGCTTTTATTTACTTAAGCACATTTGTTAAGTAAAAGAATATTTAGTTGAGTGCTCAACTTATAGAAACAGTTGACAGTCATAACATATAGCTTTCTTATGTCTAAGTCTTCACTGTGAATGTCATATAAAATATCTATAAATATGTGTAGAAAAAACGCAAGACGCAAGGACTATATGTAACCCGTGCAAATTTACATTATTTGGTAATTCCGAAAAACGACTGACACATAAAGATATGAGGTGAATATAAAGGGGACTATTTGCAGGTCTCTATCAAGGGTCAAATCTAGGCCCTTTAGTGGATTAGTAACCACATTGTAGAGTAATGCCCATTAATCACATCTAGCATTATTTGACCACACAGATTAGAAAACTGGTCCCGTCCAGATTTCGTCTGATGCTTGGTTAGTGACTACACACAGATACATATTATACCATTTCACATGATGGTCAACGAGACTCATGTTAACATGGCAAATATTTACACTTGAAGAAACAATAGTATATTTGACAATAAACTATTGATATGGTGTAGATAGTCGCTCGCTTCATTTTCATTTTTTATCACAATACGTGTTAGGATTGTGATATCCTGGAATCTGTAAGAATAACTGCCATTAAACACTAAATGGCCATATCCATTGATTTAAAAGACAACTTGACAAACAGAAAATATGGGTTATGGCGTAATATAAGAAATTAATCGAATTTACACAAGAGGTAAACATTAATAACTTTTGAATTATTTCGGACAGCTACATCAGTTACTAGAATCGGAAAATTTCATATCAACGACAGCGTTAGCTGCAGCGTACAGATTACTACTGTTGTCTGTTAAGGCAGACATAACATAAGGGAAGTTGTCACGAATAAGTGACGTAGAGTGACGTACAATACGCCCCTTGGGATTAGACGCTAACGTTTAACTGTGCGTTAAAGGTAGTTCAAGCAAATGATAAATTACTGAAACCTTTCACTACTCTTAATATATGCAGGGCTGCTGAGAATATAGATGTTTTCATTTCAGCGAATGGACGGTTTCCTCGCCAAAAAAATCTGCCTATAGACTCATAACGTCAAGCGAAGTTAAATCCTATATGGATGAATTCTGTGATAGAAAGGCTGTGTTGTCCATATATCGTATTTCGATAAAACTATTTGGTCGTGATGCTGTTAATGTTATATCCTCTCTTCGTGTATTTATATTTTTAGACAATTTGCTCACATTGCTTAGTAACATTGTGGCAATTTTAGTTATTTTGAAAATTCATCGTTGTCTTTGATTGGGATTTAAGGTCGTACTCAAGGGCATTTCACTTATATGACGACGGACTGTCCACTTCAGTCTGTTACTAGCCTTAGTACGGGGGACAACCAGGAGAAAACCCTCGAAAAATCCGATTCTAGATTGAATGACCTGCTCGATCCCATGGACGGTAAACGCTCACCACTAAGTCAAGTCCGCGGGCTCATTGCTTTTAAGGGGCCCATACACGTTCAAGAAAACCATCAATAATAGTGACTCAATATATTGACTCAATAATATTGATGGTTTTATTGAACGTGTATGGGCCCCTTTAGAAAACCCACTAATTAAATCAAATGTCGAATAAAACAGTCGATGTAACCGAATATTATGAACCAGCCCTGTAGGACTATGATCTGCATTGGGGTGGTGTTTGTGGTGCCATTGACTCTGAACACTGAGTCTGAGACGGTTCTCTCGAAATAATATGAATAGAGATATTTGATCAATCAAATTTGACATTTACACACGACAAGATATCCAAGACAATACCATAAATGCGCCGGAAATTATCCAAAATCATCATACACGTAAAAGCTTTACAGCCGAATTTAATGAAAATATGAAAGTGTTAAGCGAATCAATCAATCTTTATTTCTCGTCTACATGTTTGAGTGTTGGTTCTGACTGATAACATGGTCATCAATGCCGGATTTCTATACTTGTGGGCCCTAGGCCATAATTACCACTGTGCCCTCAAATTTAGAGAAGTGTTGGCATGTTTTAGTATCCAATATTCCCAGATACCCGTGGACCATGCATACGGCGATTGTTTCTATGCTTATTGGTAAATCCAGCCCTCGTTCTCACACTGCTGGGGCACTGAGGTTCTAAACGTTATCATTTTGAAATCAACGAAACGGATTTTCAGGCAGAGTTGGATGCTTTGTTGCTCAAATATTTAATACACAGAATCATGGGAGAAAAGGGCAACTTTTGAGTTTTGACGCATTGTATGAATGCAAATAATTCGGATTGATTGCTTGTTTGACGGATGCATGGATGTATTTTCATGGGTATTTCAGTTATGTATGATGGATGTAACACTTCTCGCCGCCTTTCTTAGATTGAATGTAAAACCGGAAACCTTTTTAAAACCATCCTCGCTATTGCCGGAGGACGGAGGATAAGTAGTCCGACCAGCTAACCGCTAAAACTTGTTCGTCCGTCGATACAATTTGACATCACAATTACAAACAAACAAATTCAGAAACCGTTTTCAAATAATATAAGAAAAATTTTACTGAGTTTAATGTATTGAACAAGGACTCATCAGGGGCCTGGGTCTTCGACGGAACTACAAAAACTAAGTCACCTAAATGCACCTAGGCCTTCCCAGAATAGGCCCCGCCTACTTCTGTTTTGAACGCAATCAACACCATATATGGCAAACCGTTTGCCATAAATGGTCAATTGGGTCCAGCTCAAGGCGATGCAACTTTCGTTGGAAATGCCAACAACACCATATATGGCCAACTGTAAACCCGTACATTAGCCTAGTGACCTTAAAACATGCTCATGCATTCAATGTTTAGCCCTCTAGAAACAGTTTGTAGAAAGTCTAGGTATGTATAAAGAGTTATTTCTCACTTCAGACCTGAGAAGCATCACAATATATGTTGGTCAACAAGTGCTTAATCTTCAAAATCCTTACAGGGCCATTTTCCTTAACTATCGAATTAGTAAAACCTCCTTAGATATTGTTAAGAAACGGTTCCTCAGACCTGGGACTAGTATACTAATCCCAGATCAGAACAGCCTTAAGACAAGCCAACACTGTTTTTTTAATCATTTAAATCATCAACGTTTAATAGACACTTACCAATCTCCCCGAAAAGAATGTGTTAGAACTGTTAAAGGATCGGCTGAAAATGCTGCCATTTGGATGCTTTAATTTGACTTCAATTCTTTATCAATGGAACAAATTCGATGAGCAGTTTCTTTAAAAAAAATGCATAAATAATGTGTTGTTCTTCAAAACTGAAGTACAAGGACTTCAAGTCTGTATTATGCGGGTGGCCGACAAGGCAACATAGTTCTGTATTTTCCCCTTGTAATTGCACATTTTAAATATAAAAACGGTAAAATATTCATCTTACTGGATATTCAAAGAAAATATAATTCTGATGTATAGAAGTCCGGAAAGATCAGTCCATATTCAGTAATAAAAGAAATGCTCTTGTCAAAATGTATAAGTATTGCTAAAACAGTTAGATTCTCATAGTATGTTTATTCCAATGAAGGTGCCAGCCGTCCATTACTAAATTTGATAAAAGATAAATAGTAACCAATAATTTCTCTTGACATTACCGCTGTTCTTAGTTCAACTTTGAATTTTGGTGAAATATACATTGTAAGAGTTTCTTGAATATAAACAAGAAAGCAATATATCGGACGGTCAGGATAATTGTAACATTCAAATGATTTCCTGGATAGAACACGAAACTTTAAGCAACGCCAATTTTGGAAAGAACTGTTGTGCGGAAGGAGGGGAGAAAAGGACTGGGAGTACAGTTTTTATTAGTTTTAAATAAAGTAGAAGCAGATTTAATAGAAAAAACGGGACTGTGTGTACGTCTGAGATCACTATCATAACAGGAAGCTCCGCCCCAAACATCCTTGCTGATTTTAAGAGGACGAAACCTTAATCTGAAATTTATCTTGGACTGTGTTGGTGTTCAAAAAACCGTTTGTATCGTTTTGTTTGTTTATTATCTGTATACTATTATAAAACTAATTCCGTTTACCTTAGACTGGTGATACCGGTTGGGTGAAGTTTATACTTATTCCATGCATGGCCGATAAACATGCTACTAGTTGCACTCTAATACACTGAGGATAATAATTCGATAGATGTTGGTGAATAGATCTGGAATATATATATTTTTTTGTCTTCTTGAAGTATAATATTGTAGTAAAATGTCACAGACTAATACTGCTTTTTTATATAAATATTAACTAAACCTCATTTCAACAGAATATCTTCATTAACTTACTGAATTAAATTCTATATTTAATGATGTTATTTTAATATCATTTGTGAGTGAACTCTATGGTGAATCCTAGCGCGATTATTCCAGCAGGGGACGTCACTGGCCCAATATTCCGCTTACATATATACTGTGAGTACTACTGACAGCAGTAATTATGTCTGCAGGTAAATCTGAACTCTGGTTTAATCTGCGAATAGGTCATGGTAGTACAAACATGTTAAACAAATATACTGATATCAAAATTATACAAAATTTTCTAGGCCCGATGAATAAAAGCGATAAAAATAAAATTCAGTGACTTATAAATTCCTCCACATGCACGAGACCAGAAATATCTGGCTAGGTGGAATTGCTAGTTCATTTCTAATTCTGGTGCAATCTGGTATGATCAGCTCCACTTAAAACAGTATAAAATGTGAACCTTTTACAAATAGCATCACAAACCGACAGACAATACCTGGCTCAAGAGGAAGTTAAGCCAAGACAGTTTCACTGTGCTTTACAACAATGGGCAGCCCGTATGAAGCCACAAATTCTCCCTATGCCAGCATGATGTCCCAGCCCATTCTTAGTTCAGTAGAAACATCTTTCCATTCAAGATTTGAGTATGGAGCCATTCAAAAAGGTAAGACGTTAGAAATTTATTGAATTTATGAATTAGTTATAAATGGTATATAATCTTTTTGGAATTGATCATAGCCGGTAATGTATCATTTGTACTTTTTTAGTGCCTAAAATACCTATTAAACGCTATGCAAGTCTATATTGCATACGAAGTTAGTTACTTGTCATATCTATCTCAGCTGCATCATTATGTACTCTTCATTGGCCTGCCTTGACGCATTCATCCACATGATACAAAAACTTAATTTCAACTAATCACACAACCAAACGATGCATATGACCCATATTGGTACGTCAGTGTTTGAACTAGTCTTTTTTCTACTAGGTATTATTATATTGCGTTATCTGCATTGTACAACGCGAGAGAAATAGTGTGAGGTATGGCGTTAAAACCCCAATAAATCTAGCAAATCAGCCTTGTGCATACGCTAGATTTCAACCGGACAGCTGTCATTCCTGAACGGGCGATTGATTAATTTATCTGAATCTGGAATGAAACTATAAAAGCGATAACATATTTTTGTCGGATTTACATGGTATATAAAAGAAACTGCCTTTCAGTCCCGATCGCCTAGTTTTCCTTCTATCGGACGCCATGTTTTATCCATGAATACAACAAGCTTTTTCTAGTCAAACATTAGATAGTCTTTTTAACCCATATGCAACTTTTTTAGAGTAATAATAATAGTTTATATGGAATTAAAGATAGCCGTTTACATGTACTTAAGTCTTTATTTCTGATAGCAGCTATAAAATAAATATATTAAAGAATGAATTCAAGTAATTTTCGTTCAGTACACTGTCTTTCTCGTTTGCAAACAGGTTTAGCATCTCACCCGTCCCGCGCTCCACGTGATTTTATCGGCAAATCAAGGTCAAGGTTTCATGTTACATAAATCCTGCATATTTTAATCCCAGGTCATAATTAAGTACTGCGTAACATTATTTTGTCAAAAAAGCGAAGATTTCAGAAAAAAGTTTAAGTGACCACGAATTTAAACACCGACGAATCACCATATCAACAAATCGTTAGTGTGGGTCATAGTTTTGTTATATTGATGAATTGAACGATTTATCCTTTTTGATAGAATTTATATTTTTAATGACCATGTGATAATGTGCAAATACTGACAATCTTATTCGTTGACTCGTACATAAATTTTGTTTCGAATAAATAAACCCGAGAACAAACCGAACTTTGAAATACTGTTTGAAAGTAAGACCTGTATGTATATCCCCAACAGATCAAGAGAGCTCAAATAAAAAGACGACTTTGGCACAAAGACTGTTTCCCACTGGATTCAAACAAGAAATGAAAGAAATATTTGCTTTGGCATGGCCAACGGTAAGTCACACTTAGTTCGATTAATGTCCAGTGATTTTATCTGAGTTGTATTAAAATATACAAATAGTCGCAAAATAATAAAACGGGAAATATCATCTCGAAAGACAAGCACGGAATCTGCTACCACGGAGGTTAGATTAGCGAACTGTCTTTGTAAGTAATTTGGACCCAGGTCTTTGCTTACTGGTTTCTTAGTGGTCTGCTTCCTAATCCTAATTCGATGTACCGTCCATGTGGTCGAGTACGTTTGTCGACCATCAGGTATATGCGAAAGTCACACAATGTGGCTCCGGCAATCGTGGGAGGGATTTTTACAAGGTTTTCGCTCGGTTTTCCACCGTATTTATGTAATGATCAGTGCACAGTGAGCTATCCGTCGTCATATACGTAAAACACCATTGAGTATAACGTTACACCCCAGTCAAACAAAATAAACCAACAAATTATGAGTCATTCAATCCCATATCGGCGTCGCATATCATAGAGCTCTATTTGTCTGTATGTATTCTCTATGATCTCGTTTCATCTAAATTTTGTAAGCTCTATGCTGCGACAGCTGGAGCAGCTGTGATATACATGTAACTCTGGCTGTGCTTTGTTATAGCGCTACATACATTCTATGTTTAGATTCAATACTATAGTGATAATTATTTTCTCTATTATGAGGCTTTGAATAAGGTTGTATTCAGGAGATCATCTTCAATGAACACAAAATTAAAAGAGTTTTAAAATTAAATCAAATTCAATAACGATTGTATCTGTAATTACTCTGTAATGTATCTAGCAGTTGTTAAGTTGATATATAAGATAACAATATATTCATGGTTCCTTTCCACTTTTGTATTTTACCATAAACATTTATATGCCGTGAAACAAAATCCTTGTATTCTTGGAAGCCCAAATATATCATTTAATAGGCTTGTGGACCCTCTCTTACTTCAGGTAATTACCTGTCTTTCGATCAACATTGTTGCACCGATAACCATTATGTTCTGTGGTCAGCTTGGAAGAGATCAGCTGGACGGAGTAGCTCTAGCTAACTCGGTAAGTAAACCATACACATGGACCACAATGTTTCTTCTTTATGAATCATCCAATTACTCGTAAATAAACTTTTAGAAACATTCAGATTAAAATATGTGTTACATCAGGTTTTAATTATTAATTATGTTTAATTTTGTTCTGGGGCGGCCAACAGTCTCGAGAAATATGTGAGGACTGCATATTAATTGCGTTTTTGTATAATACTTAGTTTACCATAGAGATCGTCTATGTCAGTTATAAATCCACATATTGAAAGCTCTACAAAGTTAAATAGATCCAGCTTCTGTAGGTTCCCATCTTCTCTAGCCAAGAGTTTTATTCCGAACTACTATGCATCACAACCTTTGGCGGACCACAGGAGCTAGGTACTAAAGAGACCGCCTATGTATAAAGGAAAGGACGATCACTCTGGGGTCAACGCAGCTTGTACCATGGGGAAATTTAACCGATTTAAGTCCATAAATCACATAAAGGAATGCCCCCTGTCCGTGTGAGAAAAAGTAGTTCATCTTCAAATCCTTACCCAGAATTGTGATGTTTGTTATCTATAACTCAAAATTAGCTTGCAAACACAATATTTTTCCCTCTTTCTTTAATGCAGCGTTTGATGGATGTATGTGGTTAGCTGTGATTGGATAATGACGATGTCCTTGTTAACATTATCCAATCACAGCTAACGGCATACATTAGACTGATGGACTGTTGACAGAATGTCATTTGTCGATTGAACGGAGTATGTTGGAATATTTTATTTACAATAAGTTTTGTTTCTCATTATTGAATTAGTTGATGAATGTTACCGGTACAAGCCTGATAACTGGGATGTGTACCGCCTGTGACACCTTATTTGCCCAGGTATGTTGTCGGTTTATCTTTCAATACGGAATCAACTAGTTCAAATCTTGAATGATGCAAAGGATCGTGGGCTAGACTCCCGTACGGGATTCAACCTGTAAAATTGTCTGAACTACAATCTGTCCAAAGAAAAGAAAGTGTTATCCTAGAATAAGGGAAGTACTACAGTTTGCCTCTTGCTTACTTACACACTGTATGATAATAATACTCGGCTGATTAATCCTAAATATAAATTGCTGCTGAATAGGATGACCAGGCATGATACTAAAATTTCTTTTTTTGTGATCTAGTAATTCATTCTTACGCCGTCAAAATGCTTGTTTAAACACTGAGCATAAAGTATTGGTCTACATGTTGTCCACATGCTTATAATAACATCTTCAGGGCTGGTCTACCTTAGTTAGCAAAGTGATCACGGCTTACAGAAGGTTCTTCCAGATTCCCATCCAATTACCCACAATGTAATGGGTCTTATAAGGGAAATGTCAAGACCTAACAAACACTCAACATATCTGCTTGTATCAGAAAAGAACAAGACCACTTTATATAAACCTGGCATTTCGTTTTCTTTCTGTGCAGGCATTTGGTGGAAAGAGCAAGAAACTTGTTGGCGTTTACCTTCAAAGAAGTAAGATTTATAGCATTTAATTTGTTACAAATACATGAGGATTGAACAACACAGTTCATGGAGACGCGTTAAAGCTTTATGTCGTTGCCAAAAAATGAGAAAATGTATGTACATGTATGCTATATTGCTTAGTTGTTACATTTTATTTACATTTTACTGTATTTTTCTTCTAAATTGTGGCCTTTCAAAACTTATAGATTATGTTATCGGTACATGTTATATAACGTTCGCCTGCATTACGTTTTGATGTGTAAGTATGTGAAAATATTTTCCTAATCAAATATATCAATTTTTTTACAGGCATATTTATAATACTATTAGCGTGCTTTCTATCCTGGTCTGTCTTTGTTAACACGGAGGGTATACTTCTTCAAGCTGGACAAAATCCCAAAGCTTCTAAGTAAGTTTGGTTATTCACAATCTTTCACGCACCTTACTGGTGAGTTTCCCAAGTAACATTGCAAGTTCAATAATAGACTCATATGGGAGCATACTGACTCAACATTTCACTTTGTGTTATTTTATAACGCTAAGTTTATGTGCCCATGTATCTAGGAGTATATTGTTTCGAAATTACTGCTTAACTGCATTAAAAAACAACGTATTAAACTGCATTTATTCAGCCAAAAAGACGACGTCCTGTATGTAAGGCATCAGATATTCATGACTAACGGGGCTTATTTTTTAGATTATTTTGATTTATTTTGCAAAGTTACATACCAATTATTTCACAACATGACCAAACCACTTAATTATTTATTTCAAATTTGTAGAATTGCTGGTGACTACGCCTTACATTTCATGCCTGGCCTTGTGGTAAGTTAAATAAAATAATCTATAAAAATTAATAGTTTGTATCATACGCCAAATTAATGTGATTTCAAGCATATGCTATTTTTAAAAAGACTTTCAGTCATTAAAATATGTTTGTTTTGGTGATTAATATTTCCGAAATTGTTTTCTCAATTAGATTGTTTGAAGTATTTGGAATCAGTTTTAGTGTATATTTATTTATAAACGGGATCAACGGACATGAAAACCAATTATCTTCC